>JAHBCN010000310.1:0-212449 GCA_019359885.1 Listronotus oregonensis
AGAACCCAATGAGTTTTAAATGTAAATAAAAAAACAAGGAGGACATAAAATATTTTAAAACCTTTTTTAAGTCTTAAATTGTACATAGTATATAAGATAAAAAAAAAAAAGTTCAAAAATTTTTTTTAACTTTGGGGGAAGGTTAAATTGGGATTCATGGTTGAAACACAAGGCTAAAAATAATTTAAAGGTTAGTCGCTGTACTTTTGGTCAAAAATCCAATGCACGTTTAAAGCAATTCCCCGTAAGGTTAACAGGGTGTTCCCATGTTTTTTTAAATATTGTTTATATAACAATATATATTTTTAAATTTTTATATTAAAGGATGATTGTTTAATGTTTAAAATATTATAAAAAACGATTTATAAATTAAGATTAGATACAGTAAAGAAAGTTGTTACTAAAAGCCTAAGAGGCATTTATACTATTTTTCTATTTTTATATTAAAGTATGTTTTATACAAAGTCTCTTGTTTATTCTTGACGTTCCGGATTACAACCCGAAAAAGCAGAGTACACCACAACTTTTTTCTGCCCTGGGGGTTTTTTTTGGTAAACGGGAAATTTTAGTTGGCTATAAATTTTTTTGTCCAAATCCGGCTTTGGAAAAAAATGCCCCTTTGACCTTGCCTCCCCCCGAATCGATCTTAGGCCCTGGGGCCCTTTTTTGGCCCCTGGGGCCATTTCTGAGCTCGGAATCGGATTCAGTCAAAAATACATGAAAATACATATTGACTTACAAGTCCGAACATTTTTTTTTGGGGGGCTTTAAATTTAAACATCTTTAATCGATTGGTAAAAAAATCAGTTCGACGCGACGTATATTAATGGTTGAAAAAGGGGATTGCGCCTAGGGAAAAAAACCAGTTTTTCCATTTTTTTTTGATTTCCAAATTTTGATTTTAGGACATGGCCTATTTTGCACCAAGGTTTAATTGTTTTTTTTAAACAAGGAGTTTAGTTTTAAAGAGGTAGTATTTTTTTCAAAAAAAGGGTAAACTCTCAGAATTTTCTTATTGTTAATTGAGTAATGTAAGAAGAATTCAATTTCTATTTTTTGGGGAATTTGAATATCAGTTAACAAAATAAATTGACAAAACAAAGTTTTTTTTATGGTTTAAATATTAATTTCCAATTTTTGGAATTATCTTCTAATTCAGTCTTTTGGCCATATCCACCTTTTGGGACATATTTTCCCCGGGGATCAAAAATTGGTTTGTCTGCTTTATTTGGGTTCCCCTTTCTACTTTTTGGAAAAGGGCCCCCCTTTTTTGGCCGGGCCGGGGGAGGGGGGGTGACCGGTCCAGCCTATTGCCCCCTGAACTTGCAGATCGCCTGCAACAAAAAAAAAAAAACCCCCCCCAAAACCCAAAAAAAACAAATAACTACGTTTCGGTGGCAAGTCGCCCCGTTATCAAAAAAACAAAAAAAAAAATTAAAAAAAATTTTAAAAAAAATTTTGGTCTGAAAAAAGGAAAATTTTATTTTTTTAAAGCTCAATCCCTTTTTTTTTTGTTGAACTAAAGATGTTTAAGGGTGTTCGTTATGTTTTTTGGGTTTCTTGTTACGTTCAGATTTTTAGTTTCCAATTAAAGGCCAAACATTTTTTGGGATTTTAATTTTTCTTTTATGGACTCCTGTTTTATTTTCTAATTGGAAGAAAGCCATCCTCCGTGTCTTTTCAAAGGACAAACCGCCTACCAACATGGTGGGGAAGAACCCTTACCCATGTCCGGATATTCTTCGTGATTTTTTGTTTAAAAAATTTTGCAAAAGTTTTTGGGAAAACACTGATAGTATGGCCCCAACAGTTGAGCGTAACATCTTTGGTTTCGGTATGCAACAAATAATCTTCTACTCCATATTTTTAGGCGAGATTGCGTATTTACGGTAAAGTGTCGGAAATGAATTTGCATTTCATTGGTAATGGTAAAACTTCTTGACCTGTGAGTTTGAGTTTAGTTTTTCCATCTCTGACAACAGTGGCCGAAATCGCTCCATAGGAAGCTGCAATGTCCCAAAAAAAACATTGACGGATCTTCGATGACGTCTTCGCATCTGAAACCTTGGACCTATCCTCTGCGAGGACATTGCCAAACTCGGCCATGTGTTCTTTACTATGAAGGTAAAGGAAAGGAAAATTTTAAAATGAAAACCCGTTTAAAAGGGGGAAAAGCGTTAAATTGGTAAGCACAGTAGCAACGGGTAAATTTGTTTTTCTATGTTTTGTTAGTTTCCATATACAGGGTGTTACAAATTGATGATTAGCATTGCTATCTCGGTAAATATAAGAGATGAGATTTTTTAAAATTTAAACAAAGTTCATTTTTGCTAAAAAATTTTTAAAAGAATTTAAATTCCAAATCGAGATATCCGAGAAAAACGAAAATTAAATTGTTTTTATTTTTACTTTATTACTGAGTATTTTGAAACCAAGAGAACTTTCTAAGGGACAATTTTTATGCTCTTCAGAAAATAATCTTATTTTTCCGATACAACGTTTTTTTTTTTTGGATCAACATCCATTTAAATTTTTTTAAATAGGGCCCTGTTTTTATTTCTTTTTTTGGATAGCTTTTGATCCCCAAAAAATAATGATGATCAATGGTAACTAAAATGTTTGCTACAGCAGTTATTTGAAGTTAGTACATTTTTCATATTTCAAAATCAAACCCTACTCTTAAATTTTTTAAAAAAAACTTCAAATAACTCCTATAGCAAACATTTTAGTTACAACTGTGATTCATCATTAATTTGAAGATCAAAAGCTATCCAAAAATGAAATAAAATCCGGGGTCCGTATTTAAAAAAAATAGTTGATGTTGGTATCTAAAAATGAAACGTTGTATCGAAAAATAAGATTTTTTTTTTGAAGAGCATAAAAAATTTTTAAATTTCCCTTTGGGTTTTTTCAAAATACTAGTAATAAAGTAAAAAAAAAAACTTCTTCGATATTCCGGAAGTAATCGGAATTTTTTTAAACTTTCAAAAAGTTTTTAAACATGTATGCAACTTTGCCTTAATTTAAACAACTTTTATCTCCTATATTTCCCGAGTAGAAAATGAAAATGCTTTTGAATTTGTAACACCCTGATAGAGAAGTTTTTGCTGTGGTTTATAGATATTTTATAATTTTAAACAATATTGAGGAAGTTTTTAGTTACAAGTTTTAAAAATTAGTATGATTTGAAGGAGAATTTGGGTGGAATAACATTTTAAAGGTGCATATTCATTAATTATTTTATTTGATTATGAGTCATAGTCTTTAAAATGGAGACTTGCTTAAATGGTTTGATTAATTAAAACGTATTTTATTAGTAAACACTCACACTATTTACAAATCTTCACGTTTTTTGACAGCAGTTATTCTTTTTAGGTTATATTTACTTAATTTCCACTCGGCAACTTCAATTTGTCACAACCGTGGGTTGAATATTATATTGCTCTATCAGCATTTTTGGCGCAAAATTTATCCGTTAAGGGTGTACATTTTTAATATTGTTCTATTGGAATAGAAAATTTAGGCTAACGAACGTACAAATGAATTTGGAAACGATTTAAATTGTTCTATGAGCAAATTTAAAAATGAAATAATATTATAATGTTCCAACAGCTCAGCCAATCACATTTTAAAAAAAACCCGTTGATAGAACAATATAATATTATGTCCCACTAGTCTAATACAAGCTTTATTTGTTAGGACACGGTACTTTATTTTTATCTTTTGTTGGTGTTTTTGAATAAATTTGCAAAAATGGACGTTGACATGGATCCGTGACAATATTGTATTAAGTAAAGGGATAGTAGAAAATGTTTATTTTGATTATACGCCGATATTTCTGTAACCTAACCTCAAAGCAGCACGTTTTTTGTCTGTTAGAACATTGTAATAATATCGTATTGGTTTTTGCTCATTTTATTATGCTTTTCTAGGCGTTATTAGAACATTTTAATATTTCATTTTAGATCAATATCAAGATTGAATACAAGTGAAATGATCGAGTATTTCGAGGACAGGGGAGATTCTCCCCGTGATCCAGATTTATACGGGGGGACGATGAAGTTGAGGAAAGGGAAAAGGTTTATTTTTAAGCATTAAACAGCAAGAAGGTAGGCAGATAACATATCGAAAAATAAATAATTTGATTTGAGTATAAATTACACATCATTGTTTGCTTTTTCATTGTAGGAGCCTAATATCGCAGAGAGAAACAAAAACAATACCTTAGACGCCCCAGTAGACGAAAACATAAAAAGGGGAAAAAGCCGCCGAAAATATTAATTTGTCTGAACCGAAGAAACTAAGCAGAAAAAAAAAACGACAACCCGAGACGTGGAAGATGAATATTAATAAAGTTTTGTGTCAAAGAGGAAAAGAACACAGAGATGTAAAAGGCAACATCCGGAAGGGAAAAATTTAAAACTCTAAAAATTGTGAAACCAAGTGCAAATTCCCCGTGTGGTAAAAAGATCAGTTTACATGAACGAGAAATTATATTCCAAAATGGATTGTCCAATGATTCTAAATGGCATTTATGCAAAAATACAGAAAGAATTGACAACTACGGAAACAAACTTCTGGGAAAAATCACGTCGAAATTACTCATTCAAATATTATTTTCACGTAGCAGATCAAAAAAATTTAAGGGATGTAAACATTTTTTTTTTTTTCACACTAGATATAAGTCAACAAAGAATCAACTATTTTCATGAGAAGAAAAAGAAAAAGTTAAGGGAAAACCTTTACCATCTCGGCAGGATGTCATCCTAAGAAAACTATAAATGATACAAATAAAGATACGTTAGACTACACATTAATCAAATCGGGGTAGATTCTCATTATTGCCGTGTGGATACAAAAAGGAATATCGGGTGGCACTTTAAATATAAAAAAGTTATATTCTTGTACACTGAATTTTGCAAGAAAGGCAAATTGAACCTGTTTCAAAAGCTATTACAGAAAAATTTTCAACTACGAATTCAACATAGAATTTTTAAAACCCAAAAAGGATCGATGTGACGTTTGCGAAGGAAAAAAAATAAAAAAGAAAAATAATTGATAAGAAAAAAACATCTTGAAAACATGTCAAGGGAAAAAATCCAAAAAAAAGAACGGGATTTGATAGGTCCAGCCCAAAATACGAATACTGCTATCATTTGTTCGACTTAAGAACGTCTTTCCCCACGTCCTTATCTAGTTTTTTCTATAGCAGAAAACTCAACACCTACAATCTTACTGCACACTGCAAGCGTAAACAAGCGTATTGTTGTATTTGGAGCGAAGGAACACAGGGGGAAAAAAAAGTGACATTGCTTCGGGGTTAATTCAAATTTTAAAAAGGGGTTTTGCAGATGCTCCGCATATTAAAAGAATTATATTGTGGTCTGATTTCGGTGCCCAAAACAAAAATTCAATTTTTTGAGTTTCGCTTTGAAAAATTTTGAAGAAACATCCTTCAATTGAAAAAATTACAAAAATTTGGGGAACCTGGACACAGCAGCATTCAAGAAGTGGATAATCTGCATAGTCAGATCGAAAAAACTCTCTGGGGGAAATTTTCAACCTTTGGGATTACGCACTTCTTCCTACATTTACCAAAAAAAAACCGTTTATAGTTTTTCATATGAAACATCAAGATTGTATCTATATAAAGAATCCCAAACGCTTAATTTAAAAAGTCCCTTACGCTTCAAAAAGGCAATAAAATATAGAGAGTTTATCCAAACAAAATTAGTTATAAGCCTTCATAGTGACGAATTGTTCTTTGGGAAGTGCCCATCTTGCCTCAAACTAGTTCTAGAACAAAGTAATGACTGCACCTCATGTAGTCTGCCCGAAGTACGATCCGCGCCAGAGCCAAAGAAGTGCCTTTACCGTTTAGGTTGCGATATTAAAAAATTTTTTAAATTTATGCCTTCTGTTGACGTAACTTTCATAAAAAAAACTTTGTTCAAAGAAAAATTAAATAACCCTTCAGTTTTAAGAAGAGAAAACGAAATTAAGTACAAATAAGAAATAAATCAAAACAAAATGTAGCATGATTTTTTATATGATGTATTTACTTATCATAAAGAAACATTATTGTTCCTATGTTGTTAGAACATTTTTCCTATTTTTTGAAAATTTTTGGATCTATTAATAAAGTATTTTTGTTCTATCAGATAATTTTCAATTTATTTTTCAACAACCCTAGTAAGAATTTTAAGTTAAATAAATAATAAAATACAACTTAGGTGCTGCCCAATTTCCTAAAAAAAACCTCTTATTTATTACAAAAAAATTTAACCAAAAATTGGTTTTACCGTTTTACTTTTTGTACTATTAGAACAATATAATATTCACCCCAGAACTGCTATTTTTTATACCACTACCTCCTTTACTTGAGCAGGTCGTCAAGCGTAATAATCACGTGACAAACCTAGGCAAAACAAACCAAACCGTATCTGATTGTTAAGGAAACCCTAAATTTGTTGTTTTTATTTTCGTTTTGATTTTTTTTGTTTATATAAAAAAACCCCCACAAAATACGAAAAAACCCCTGAAATGACCAAAAATTCTCGTGTATGCTTAAATCAAAATAAAGTAGGTGTAAATTGTAAAAATAGTGCAAAAGTGTTTAAAATCATACAAAAAATATCCAAAGTACAACAAAACTTACCTAAGTTTAGTGGCTATTTGTGATGAGAAATTTTAAGTGAAAGGTTTTGTAATACGTACAGCTAATTACTGAACCTCTTCCACAAGTGTGCGGAGCAAGAAGCGGCTAGTGGATTTAAACAAGATAAGCGGTGTTAATAAAAGTGGACAAAAATGATAAAAATGTGGAATTTTATTGTTATAATAGAAAGTTAAACTACAAGGTAATAATTTAAAGAAAAAAACTATATTGGGAACATGTTGGGAAGAAAAAGGATATTGTAGGTAAATAAATAAACTTTTTAAATTGTAATAAGGAAAACATATTACATTTTATGTATATTACATTTTATGTATGTTTTTTGATAGGTTTTATCCTTTTTAAAGTAGGCATATTTTATTTTTCTCATGTTGATCCAAAAGTGTACCAAAAAAATCGCCACAATGTAAATAAAAAAGCAGCAAAAGTTTTAGGGTTATGAACGAGCTTTCAGCACGGGCGGACGATTTCTTATTATTCGATTGCTTACAAAATGTTATAAAATAAGGTACCCATACTTCCTTTTAATTCTCATAGTTTCAAAAATATCCAAAATGCCTCAAAAAAATGTTTTTTAGCCCGTTTACGTATCTATAGGTGCGTTTGTTTGGACTAGGTTTGTCACGTGACCGACGATATCAAAATCTGCTGGTCGGCCTTGGGAGTGGAGGAGGTAGTGTTTATACCATACCCTTTGCTTATGCTAGCGCCACCTATTTACTTCTTACAACTGGATACTTTTTTAATTCGTCTCCCATATCAGTTATTTCTCCTTTCCCCTACGCTCCATAATTCTTTAGCGATGTTTTATGTGGCGGGAATTATTTTCGCCCTGACCGTCCGCCCCCACCTGCAGCCGCTGCGTCGTATTCCCCATCGCACTGGCGAGCTATTTCATACGAGATTTATCACGCTGCCCCCATTTTCAAATAATTGTAAACAATGTACAGAACTTTTTAAACGGTGGGTTTTTCCGACTTTTGCTCGCTAACAGACTACATATAAAATGCCTTGGTTAACTTGTTTTAAATCTAATGCTTTCCCGGGGTGATAAATCTACAAAAGGAGGTTGTTACACAAGGCATTTTAAAAAAGAAGTTCACAAGAAGCATAAATGGTTATGCTCTGAAACACATTTAACGCCTTATTTTGTTTTCCGTGTTTATTGTTTTGTTCAGATGGGCTAAAAAAATAGATTGTAGCACATATATTTTCATTTATATATTTATTTTAATTATTAAAAAAAAAAACAGAAATATGTCTTGTCTGATGGACTTTTTTAAAATAACCCCCCATATACTAAGGCACGACCCGCCACTGTTATAAACATCAATTTGAAAAATATTAATTGTTGTTATGTTTTCCTGTAAGCAAAAGAACAAAGAATATTAATTAAAAATAAACATAATGAAAATAACTTTAAAAAATTCATTTAAAATTATAATAAAAATACATTTTTTTTTAAGCCTGTACTAATTTTTTATACCAACTTTTTTATCTTAGAAAAGTTTCTCTATCTTGTTAGTCACCAACTTTTAGAAATACCTTTGGGCAAAACTGACGCTGAACTCTTATTACAGTCATCTAAATCCCACATACATTGTCTAACTACTCCTCCTCCCCTGGATGCTTTGACCACAACCTGGTGACTGTGTCATATTATGTTCATGTCATCATAAATGATATTTTTTCTTAAATCCGTAATGAAGCCCTTTTTAAAATATAAGCTGATAGGCCAAAAACAAAATTCACTCTGTATGGTTTCAAAATACTACTTTAAAGCCAAAGAACAGTCACAAAGCAAAGTTACCAAATTTACTTTAAAATAGTCCTTATAGTGCAAATGACTTTTAAGTAATGGTGTAATATATGTTAAAAACTATTATGGCATACAAATAAATTGTATTATCTATTACCAACTAATAATTTATTATTACCAATATGTATTACTTTTAATAAATTAATATAACTTAAACACCAAAATCTTAAAAACAAAAGTAAATTAAAAGTCTTTTTTTAACCCGTTCTGCTTACATATTTTATAAATTCTAATAACAAAAGTAATTTCGCAGAGTAACCATATAAACATCAAAAATGTAGTGGGTGATCAGTCACAATATTTTTTCTTTAATGCAAAGCCTTTTTTGTGTGATACAGTCCCATTAAAGCTTCTTGTAATGCTCTCATACAAGCAATTTTTGTTTTAAAACCGCCGGCCCGCTCTTGAACACTTTCAGATCTAATATGATTCATAAAACCTTTATTTACTATTTCAATATCCCTTGGTGGCTGTGGACCATCTGGTTCAATGGTAATTGGTGTATACTGATATACTGGACCATCATCAGTTGGTACTGGTAAAAAGGTAGTATGAGATTTTCTTCCAAATTCGATTCCACTTGAAAATTTTGTTATTTTTGGAGGCGGTGGCTTTTTGGCTTCTTCTTCTTTTTCTTCCTTAGCTTGTTGTGCAAAAGTTTCCACTATATTTTTGGCATCAGTATTAGAAAACATTAGTTCATCTATTAAGGCTTCTTTACGTTGAATTCGTTTTTTCTTTGCTTCCGATTCTTCCAACAAAATTTCTTGCTTCCTGTTCTCATTAATTTGCTTTTCAAGTTCTAAAAGTTCTTCTAATTCATATTCATCTTTGCCAAGTCTTCCTTTGTTCTTTTGGATTTGCTCCCTATTGTCTTTTTTGTACTGTTCAATTTTCTTATTTGTATTAATAACATCAATATTATTAGTTAAATTATATATAATTGTTTCTACTTCTTCAAGGTAATCATTATATTCCTTTAAAGAGGCAAATTCATCTTCTTTTTTGTTAAAATCCCTTAAAACTCTTCTTCGAATATCCACTTCCTTTTCTACAGAAGCATCTTCAAAAAGCTGAACACGAAAGTTATTTCTACGTAATGGTATTTTACAATCAGGGCAACTTCCAGATCCTAAAATGAAGAGAAAATGTAAATAAGTTTAGATAAGTAACTGAAGGTAGTCACATAAACTCTCCTATGGCATCCAATGGCATATTTATTCTGAATATAAACTCTTTTAGAGTTTTTCGGCCAAACCTGATTTTTTTTGCTAGCCCTAATATAGTTCCTCTCTAAACTATATCAAGACTGGAAAACCCCAATCGTTTCACTACATTTCTCTCGTTTTAGCCTGGTCTTACAAGACTACCACATTATAAGAAAAACTGACATTTTAAAATTGTATTACCCTGTTCATAAAATACAAGAGTGACATAAATTAAGACCTTTATTAATGAAGTAAAAAATAAAAGGCAGAAAGGGTGGTTTTCTTGTGTGATTTTTTTGGCCCTTTAGATTTTTTCAAATGTAATTGGAATGCAAAAGTATTGTGCAAGAGCTATCAAACCGATTTAAAAGAAATTTGGCATGATGTTTTATCATAGCATGACGTTCTTTTCTAGCAAAAGGGAGGTCTTTAAAACAATCTAACAGTTCAAAAAATCTATGCAAATAACTACATGTTTTGCCTCTATTTTTTGTTTATTGCTATTTTGCAACAAGTATGATTTTTTTTGTGATTTCTAACCAATTTTATATTATAAGAAGTTAAGTGATCATATTTTACTCTACACTTTTTTCTCTCTAGGACCAATACTTATGAAGTTTAAAAAAGCTATGTAACTTATGGAAACCAATTTAGGACACTACAATAGTAATGCATGTTTTGTTTGTTTTAATAGTGGTATGTTTACTTGGGTCTAGGTATTTAAGATGGAACTATTGTTGCACTGGCTAAGCAAAGTAATAATTGCTTAATCAATAATTATTAATAATATTACCTAAAGTTGAAATAACAAACCTTTAAGAAACAGCAGGTCTACACAGCTTTCACACAAGCCATGTCCACAAACATTAACCATCATCTTTAATGATGGATTTTGAAATTTTGTGGTTCTGCATCGTGGACATGCAAAATCATCCATTTCTGTAAATGGCTTTTTTTTAACTCTACACGACTAAAAAAAAGTAAGTATCTGATAGATGAAAACCCAAAAAACATAAATGGTAAACCGATAACGATAATAAACTAAAACGATAAACTCGAAAAACAGAAAGGTTAGGTTATGTTTTTGGTTTTTGGTAATTGATATTAATTCCACATCGGATTTTTAACCAACTAACTATGGGTGTTTTTCAGCTACGGAGCACAGTGCGCATTAGAGCCGCATAATGCTGC
This sequence comes from Listronotus oregonensis, assembly GCA_019359885.1. Lineage (NCBI taxonomy): Eukaryota > Metazoa > Arthropoda > Insecta > Coleoptera > Curculionidae > Listronotus > Listronotus oregonensis. The sequence continues at coordinate 10,895 of JAHBCN010000310.1, forward strand.
ATTATGCCAAGCGCAAGGGTGGTAAACTTAACAAGGAGTGCTGGGGTTCGGAACAGTGACAAACTTATGAGTTACCTTTAAGAGCTACAAGGACATGTAGCTCTTAAAGGTAATTTTGACTTTCCCTTTCCTTATATTTTAACAGAATCTCAGCTCTGGATTCCATTTAAGCCCATATACGCCGATTTAAATGTCAATTCGATATTTGTGACGTAATCCGTTTGGCCTATTGTTTTGTTTACAAGTAGTATAAAGTCTTAATTTTATCAAGTGGTATACAATACGGATTTAATGTAGGTGTATTTATACATCCAATTCAGTTTTTAAAAGTTAAACATTTAACAAAAATTAATAAAATAAATCTACCTTTTGGGCAATACGGTGACGTCACAAACATAACCTTATTTACGGACAAATAGTAAAATAAAAAAAGGAATGTCCAAAAATTTGCTTACAGAATATGGCCCCTGAACTAGGATTCTGTAAAAATATAGGGAAAGAGAATGTCAAAATAGAGATCACATGTCTCTGTTGTTCTTAAAGGTAACGTATAAGTTTGTCACTGTTTCGAAAGAGATAAAGAAAAGGAATGTCAAAAAATTTGTTTACAGAATTGGGCCCCTGCTTCCTTTCGGTGCAATTTGTGAGCTCGACCTCACTTCGTGTCAACGCTCAACAGGAAAACGAGTGGCCTATCTGCACTGCTTACACTCTGGATCTAATACAGTTAAGATACGGAGTTTAATGTATTTTGAGGAGGCTCTGATATTATCTTGCTCTAAATAATATTGAAGTCTTTGACTAATTCACAAAATTTCAAACTATTGCGGGGCACAACTAGGTGCTTCCAAATGTGATGTGACCAGTATAACCGATTTCTGTCAGACCCTTTTTTGTCATCATGTGTTTGTACTCTTGGCCATCGCACGGCCTAGACTACCACGTGCAAAGCAAAAATGCTTGCACAGCACTTATAAATAACAGGTTCTTCTGAGTTCTCGGGGGTAAAAACGCTTTCACTTCCTAAGCGTACGTATCACGAAAATGTCTGCAGCTTTTAACGCACGTGTTAATTACTAGAAGGCCAAAAAATGTGGAATAAAATTTTAAAACACCAAAGAAATAATTAAAATTACATATTTAACATTATTAACATATATATATATATATATATATATATATATATATATATATATATATATATATATATATATATATATATATATATATATATATATATATATATATATATATATATATATATATATATATATATATATTTATAATATATATATATATATATATATATATATATATATATATATTTTATATATATATATATTAAATTTTTTAATTAATTTTTACATAAATTTTAAAATACAAATTTTTTTTATTTTCCACATTTTTATAATAATTTTCATTTTAAAATTTTGCCTCAAAGATCCCCAATGGGCAATTTTCATTCTGCCCTCAATAATTACTGTGAAGGTGTTTTCGGAGTGCCAGAGTTGATTTCTAAGGCTAGTCGTCCACTGGGACCGGTAAGCTTAAGCTTGGAACTGCAAAAAATGAGAATTTAGGTGAATGTCATTCGCACGAAAACATGCGAACGACCATCGTCCATTGCCACAGAACCTTTGCAAAATTCACCTTACAAGCGTGTGTTGGAATCGTTCTAGCGTGAATGTGCGAACACATTTCTCTCGCACTCTGTTTGCAACACCAAGCGACAAGGCTGCCTCTAGCAGGTGTATGTTCGAAGCTGTCTTTAGCAGGTTTGTTCCAAGGGTGATAAACCTAACAAGGAGTGCTCGATCCCATTTAAGCCCATATACCCCAATTTAAATGTCAATTGGGTATTTGTGACGTAATCCGTTTGCCTGTTTGTTTTGTTTACAAGTGGTATAAAGTCTTAATTTTTTAAAATGTTATACATTACAGTTCTAATAGTAAATACATATCCAAAATAGTATTTAAAAGTTAAATATTTAACAGAAATTGATAAAATAAATCTACCTTCTGGGCAAAATGGGCAAACGGGTGACGTCCAAACATAACCTATATCTGCGGACAAATAATAAAAATCGAGCACTCCTTGTTAAGTTTACCACCCTTGGGTTTGTTCGTTGATGCCACTCACTACACCACTGGAGTACGCTATATGGGGAATTCAATTTTTTTTTATTTTTTTGACATTTGCAATTCGTAATGTTTATGGTGTAGGTGTATCCACTTTAGTTATTTTAACATTTTATTTCTTTTTCAAAATTTAAGAAACAAAACAACGTTTCTAACGTTCGGGTACAATTCACAATGTCTAAGTTAAATGAGAGAGCACCTAGTCACCAAACGTACAAACTAGTTATTGTTGGTGGAGGTGGTGTAGGAAAGTCTGCAATAACTTTGCAATTTATCCAGGTAACCTTTTAAAATTTATTAAAAGTGCCATTTGTTTTCGATCAGAGTTAAAAATATACATATCATTATTAGGGATACAATCTGTGTTATGCTACGCCTTTTAAACTTTATGTAATACAGGCTTTATAAGGAAAGATAAGTTTTTAACCTTGCTAAAACCCACACTACTTTATAAAATACTTGGAATATTTTAAAATAATTCTTTTTTAGAGTTATTTTGTAACAGATTATGACCCCACTATAGAGGATTCCTATACGAAACAATGTGTTATCGATGATATACCTGCAAAGTTAGATAGTAAGTAAAGCTGATATCTAAATAAATGTAGGTATTAATAGGTTGTCTCAATAGATCTACAGCTAGTTTTATCTGGGCCAAGTTCTTGGTCAGGAAATAGTTTAAGTTAAGAATGACAAAACAATAATTTTTAACAGATGGGTTAAACTTATATACTAATATTTCTGTTGGTCCTCTGAACTTGTACAATTTTTTGGTCAATAACTTTAAATTGTAAAACCAGCCTTAACATTCTCGAATTTAAATATACACATATAGGTAGTCTTTTTGCATTGCATTGAACCTATTAAAAAAAAGTTTTGTAATAATGTCATCTTTTAAATTACTTAATTTTATGATTGTTTAACCGAGGGTAAACCACTAGTCATCAAGGTGTACAAAGATTTCAGGGACTTCCCAAGATCTTTAAGACTTCCCCGAAAAAATCGGGACTTCCCAAAGATTTCCTAAGATATTCTAAGACTTCCTAAGATTTCCCAAAATTTCCAAAGATATCCTAAGATATCTTAAGACATCCTAAGACTTCCTAAGACTTCCCAAGACTTCCCAAGACTACCCAAGAATTCCCAAGACTTCCTAAGATTTCCTAGTATTACATAAGATATCCGATAGATTTCCTAGATCTGTATTTTAAAATTTATAAAAATCGAGTTAAGAATATATAATGCTTCTCTACAGTCCTATGCATCATCAGACTTTATTAGGCATATTTAAATTATAGCAATCTGTCAAATACATTTGGGTTTGGGAAAAAAAGAGAAAAAACTTGAGAAATAACAAATTTAATGATCTTTAAAACCATAATAAAGTGCACTATTTAATTATCATTGCAATTATAAATTTTATGTTTTCAACCTAAGTAACCGATCAGAACTTACCTTTTTAGGTTTCTTACTGAAAAACCAACAAAGAGTAGATTTTTTTACTAATTTTTGTACCCCGTTTATTTGTATATTTAAAAAGTTGAAAATATTTTTTTGTGTAACTCCTGGAGTATTTAAAAGTAAATTATAATCATTTAATGTCCCATCAAAAAAGCCTAAATCTGTTAGTTCTAAAAGGTGATTTAAATTTTCACTGTTATCCATACATTCTTTAACACACTACAACTTCAGAGCTTGCACAATGCACATATATCGTCATCGCCAGAAAGGTCATTTTCTTCAGTAATGTCTACATCAAGATCTAATGAATTTGGGGAATTGAATATAATATATTTGTAAGATTTATTATTTTTTACAGGCATTTTTATTTTTTCAGCAATACTTTTTGCACTGTGTAAAGCACGATTAACTATAATTTCAATAAATTCATCAATCATAAGTGTACAATCATGTGTTAGATACGGATGCACAGGAGTTGTATCACCCATTCTTAAAGTTAATTGCTTTCGTGAAAATATAAATTCATCTAATACGTCATTTGAATAAAGTCTGACAAGTTTTATTAGGGAGTGAGCGTTTATTTCTATGCATAAGTAACAGTTTACTGAGATAAAGTTTTTATTGAAGGGATAATTATTTTCTTTTAACCATGCTCTCCAAATTCGTAACACAAACACTAAATGCCACATTAAATATATCCTTTCTTTAGTTGAAATGTATTTTTGCAAAAAAAGCCTGCAGTATATTACTAATCAATTTTAAGTATAGTTGTGTTGCTTCGCTTTCAGGAACATCCTTTTCTCAACACTACACACCTACTTTATTACAAATTTTTTCTACCGATAGAAAATTCATTTTTTCTTCGGAATTAATATCAGTATGAGATAGAAAGTGTTTATCTTTTGAAATATGCTGAATAAACCTTTAATGATCCATGGATATATTGTAACTTCCAAAGCGTAGGGTTAATGACGTACTTGCTAGACGAGTTTTTAATTTTGTTCCGATATTGACAGTATCTTGCACACACACAAATTTATAGTAGATGGTAATTGTTCTACATGTCTCATTGCTTTCAATAACCTTGTATCTCTATCTGATAAAAATCCCAATATTTTTATTCCATTTTTTCTGCTTCTTTTTTCATTGTATTCCAACGATTAAGAACATCTCTGTGTGTAAATTTTTGGTCCGTACCATATGCTAATAGGCAAAAACATGGTGCTTTATCAACACAAGGCTGTGCAATGACTACATATGCATATCTACTAGAGATTTTTTCTTTAAATTGTTTTTACAGATCCATGGCCGAGTTAACAACAAATTTACTAGTATTCGGCAAACCAAATTTAGTTAGAGGTGGTACAAAACCAACCGTTTTGTTGTTTATGGGACAATATTTAATTACGCCTGTAATTCTGGTCGCATCTTCACTTATCCACACTGATAAGCATAAACTTCTTTTATCTAAAAACGCTTTTAATTTAAATCTTAATTTACCTTCTTTAAATTTATCTAACTCATTTATCTGCCTATTAATTGTCGTTATTGATGGTAATGGTACTTAATAACACCATATGAATAAAAAATAAAAAATATTTTTTGTAGGTCGTCGCTTGACAAAGCTTTTGTAACCGGAAGAATAAAAACAAGATTTTTTTTAAACTGAAATAACATCTTTTTCCCAAAAAAGTTTATTTACAAAACGGTAAAAACCGAAATTGGTTTTTTATTTTTAAGAGTAATGATGTTTTCAAATTTCCAAAAAATGTCCTATTGCCGTTGATGTGAGCAGCAGTTTATTTTGTCTAAGATAAAATAGTCTTTTGGTAGAGGCAGGTTACGTAATTTTAGCACCATTGCATATAAACATTAAAGTTTAACAAAAATATGTTTATGAAGTTAGGCAGTTAAAATTTTAATAATTATCCGAACAGAAACATTTCACTATTTTTGGTAAATATTTTACAGTAAAAGTCTAAAATTGGTACGGGTAAATTGGATGTACAAAATTTGATATTAAAATAAAACTCGCGAAAAAATTTTTTTATACAATATGAAAGCTTCTGCTGGTCTGTCGATTTTTGTGGTTAGAAGAAGAATAATCTTCTTTTTTTTGTTTTAGGCGTTCTGCTAGTAGAGCTGATCATATTCAGTAGCTATACCTCGGGACCAGGGCCGAAACGGCCCCATTGTATAAAATCTTTTCTAGCGGGCATACCAAGAGCTTTTTTTAACATGAATCCGCCTATAATATAGAACATATTTAAAAACATATTGTTTAAAATAAACCACTTTTATTCAAATTAAAGAACACAGAAAAAGTTTTGTTTGTTTAAATAATTATAAGATAGATTTTGTATATACGAAAAAATTTAAAAAGTGAACAATACTTTAAAAAAATCTAACACAGAAAAAGATATTTTTAGAAAAAAGGCCATTTCTTTAATTTACTGTCACAGTATACAGAAACAATAATAAAAAATGCTTTATATAACATATTATATGTGTTACCAAAAATAAATTAAATATTAAATTAATAAATGTTTAATGCTAATTTATGTTTAAATTTAATTAACTTACCTTGAATATGTACTAAATCTTAAATATTTAATTTTAATACTAACACAGCGACCAGCAGCGACATTACCCTTCTGAATTCAAATCGCAAATGCAGCAAGAAAGGAGGAAATATGCGATAAGATAGCTAAAGATTTCCACAAAATGGTTAAAGACTTCCTTGAAATATCGGGGATTCCAAAGACATCCTAAAGATTTAAAGAGATTTCCCCAGACTTCCCAAGATATCCTTAAGATTTCATAAGATTTCCAGAGATTACCCAAAGATAGCCAAAGACTTTCCTGATTTCAAAAGATTTCTAGGGATTACCCAAAGATAGCCAAAGAATTCCCAAAGATTGCCCTTTAAGTGTACAAAGACATCCCAAGACTTCCTGCAGTGGTTTACCCCTCGGTTTTAACATACTAAAACTAAGCTAAATTGGATAGATCTTGTATTCATGAAATTGTTTTTAGTTTTAGATACAGCTGGTCAAGAAGAGTTCAGTGCTATGCGTGAACAGTATATGAGATCAGGTGAAGGATTTCTACTAGTCTTTTCTGTAACAGAACGATCTAGTTTTGATGAAGTGTATAAGTTTCACAGACAAATATTAAGAGTAAAAGATAGGGATGAATTTCCAATGCTTATGGTTGGAAATAAGGTAAAAAAATTAAATTATATTATTAAGTAATACATTAAAACTCAATAATATACTCATGGACAATAATATCAAATAATCTTTTGCCATAAGACGCAATGCTAATTGTTTGTACCAAAAATATTTATATTACCACTTAGAAATCATCAAATGAGGTAACTAAAATGTAAAGTATTGAAAAAGGACAATCCCACAGTTGTGTATCATTACAACATTTTCTGTGTTACTGATAAACCCCACTAAGTGTTACATATTATTAAATCAATAACATCCATTTAATTTACTACTGCTTCCTTTTTTTAAAAATTAACAAAGTGTGGGATTAAACAGTAACACAACAAATGTTGTAATGATACACAACTGTGAGATTGTCCTTTTTTAACACTTTACATTTTACTCACCTTGTTTGATGATTTCTAAGTGGTAATATAAATATATTGGGTACAGATGATTAACATTACGTCTTATGGCAAAATTTAAAAATATATTTTTGTCTATAAGTGTATAATGTACCCGTAAATCCGTGATGTTTTAACTTCAAGTAGTCAAAACTTTTTTACATTTTGGTAGGTTTAAAGTGAGTGGACTTTTTACGCCCTCCACTGCGACCGCTCGGTCTATGGTGGCTCACACATTTTAAATATTTCTCCCAATAGGATTGGACTTCTAATGAATCCGATACCAGATTGGGAGAGAGTTCTACATCTCCTCTTACTGTGTTGCTACCGGACACGAGCACAATGTGTTCTGTTGTGTCCTGGAGTCCCTGTTTCCTGGAGAGTATGACGAGCAGACAATTCCATCATGCCCTCCTCTCCCGGTCTAGTGACGTGGGTAGCTACCAGGTCCTTGTTACAGGAACCAGATGTTCTTTCTGAGGCTGCATCTCCTTCCTTATCCTATGAAAACAGTCCTATCCGCTTTCTGTTTAAAGCCAGGGAACCCTTTTTCCTATAAAGGCGGTTCTGTACGCCTTCTGTTTGGATTCAGAGAACCCTTCCTAAGGACCTGTTTGTTTGGGATGGATTAGCCCTTCCCCGTGAGACAAACGCCGGTGACTTCAGGGGCACCTTACGAAACGGATTCACCCGTTTCGGTCGGCGCACCTTTGTCTGCTTGTGACCTTGAGTGGCACCTCTCGAAACGGATTTATCCGTTTCGGTCAGGCACCTTTGTCACTTTTTTTTCCTATGAAAGCGGTTCTGTCAGCTTTCTGTTTGGAGCTAGGGAAGTAATAGTCCACTCGCCCACATTACCGCAGTAAGGCTAGATACTCTGAGAGGTCGCCCTGTATCTCAGAGGCACCGTTGGGGACACCTGTTTAAGGCACAGGATGTCATTCACTCATCAGCACAGTATGCTAACACCTTGAGTTAAAGCCTTGTGTTCATCTTAGCTTTGGATCCCGTTCCATACGGTGGCAACAAGAGTTGCCGATAACCAGCAACTCTAGCACATGTTCCAAAAGATCCTACTGGGCCCAACCACAACGACGATGTGTGAATACAGCGGTTGGGTACATTTAGGTATAGAAGGAACTATTCCGATTTAAATTTAAAAAATGTCAATTTCAAAATAATAGTGTTGGTCCCAAAATGTCCTTTTTTGTATTATTAATATAAAAGGTAGTATCAAAAAAATAATTCTCATGAGACACTAAAAATAACCTTAAAATGTAACCGCACAGAATTATATTTTTGATTTTTATTAATAACATTAATTTACAAATATAAACTAACATACTAAATCCATTAAGGAAGAACTGTTCTAAAAACAAGTGTAAATAAAAGTTACATTTTGCTTATAATAAACCCAATATATATGCAGAAATCAATAGCTCTAAAAGGTAATTTAGGATAAAATGGCTTATGTGTCCTTTCAAATGTTATTACAGATCACATAGTCCATTTTTATCCTAAATTACACCTTATAAACTGTTAAGTTTTGTATTCAGCTCAATTTTGAAAATTGTGGGTGTAAAATAATGCTCGACAATTTCATGCCTAAAGTCAAATTAGTGTAAGTAAATGATAAATTAATGAGATAAAGAACCTCTAATAGGTACATGTATAAAATATGTCAGTAGTATATGTCATCTTTGTGGAAATATCCAAGCAAGGGTCTGGATGATAAAGATCTTATTGCAGATTTCAGCCTAAACACAAGCTGGTTAAAATATCCGATCCAAAAAAATCATCTTGCAGTTTATGATTTTGGTATGGTGGTGGAGATTTAAAAACTTACAGACACCTCTTACATCAGCATTATTTGAGTTCGAGACATAATTATATAAATCTTTATTTAGCACTTTGACTAATTTACATTAGGTATGATACAATTAATTGCAATAATAATAAATTTTACTCATATAAATTAAATAAAAATATATAAATATGGGTACTATTGTCATTAAAAGTTACATTAAAAAAATGACTGGGGAAAGCATTCATACATATATAACAAATTAGACACCATAAATCAAAAAAAAACAAATGAATTCTAAAATATACAAATACTAACGGACAGGTGTAAAATTTACTCCTTAAATAATCCAATTCAAAGAATTCATAACTTTCTTTTAAGAGCCTTTTAAATGGCTTTTACTGATTGAAATAGTTTTTAAGCTCTCAGAAAGTCCATAATAACTATCCAGACCCCTAAAGAAAAGTCGGTTTTGTGAGTGTAATTAAGAAACATTAGGTATGTAAAGTTATTTCTGGAATGAGTGTTATACCCATAAACGTTAAAATTATAATTAACCATGTCAATAAGATACTGGAGAGCTTGTCCTAGCTTTATTTTGTGCATAAAAATCAAAGTATTATACTATAGCAATTCCTTTACTGGTAACCACTTCATTTTCTCAATAGATCCCTGGTCAGAGCCAATCTTGGTTTCCTAGGAATGATTTTTATAGCTCTATTTTACAATTTTTAAAGGGTAGATATCTCATTTTAATTTAATAGAAGTAGGATGGTGGAGCAGTAGTTAAAATGTGAAAGTATGGTTGTGTTAAATATAATCCTTCGTGCTCATCTTGTCAGATATGCAGAGCAGCGCATCAAACTTATCCTTTTTCATTCCACTTGACGCAAGTTATAATTATCTCCTAAGTAAAAACTATCTCTAAGTACTTCCTCACCTTGAAATAAACTCAGTGGTGAGTTGAGCAGTAAGCCGCACTTGCAATGAATATGCCTGCCACATCACTTAAGAGACACAAAACCTGTTCGGTAGTTGACTGTAAACTAGTATTAGCAAAGACGTCTAGAAATACAGGCACAGTGTTCTTTAAAATAGGTAATTTTATTGACCACCGGCATGTTAGTTCAGCTTATTATGATATAGGAGCAAAAGACAAAGATAAGAATTGGGGTTACACACAGGTTGCACATGTTAGTGATCCTAAATAATCTAACTTATTGCAGACTTTATACTGTTTCACCATGTTTTTTAAATATAAATATACACAAAATATGAAAAGTATCTTCACAGGAAAAACGCACAGAGAATAAAAACATATTGACAGGAGAGTAGTACAGACAAGACAACTTTATCCTTATAATTCTTTGTCTTGTAAATGTGGGTGGTTAAAAAAAAAAATAATAAAAACTTAATATCAAATAAAGGTTTTTTTTGTAAAGTGATTTATTTATTTTTTATTATTTTAAATTTTATACATAACTATATTAGCATGCAGAAATAAATATGAAATGATGTCACAAAAAGTAACTATATACAGGCGTTTCTCTTTAAACTGGGCAACTTGCTGTAAGAGAGCTGTCTTGGCAACTTTTTGCATATATATTAAATAAATGTTATTCAGGCGTTAAATATTCATCTATTTAACATTACACGGCAGAGGAACCAAAATTATTTCCATTACTTAAAGAAATATTGAGCTTTTCCTGAAAAATCGTTACAGGGGAATTGTTCTCTATGTCAGGCGACTGTGTGCTTAAATAAAAAATACCATTTTAATACCAAAATTAATCATTTTTTTATTTTTAATAAACTTTAGAGATCACCAATTAAGTGATTAAACAATAAAGAAACTTTCTTATCTTAATCTTTTTATCTTAATTTTAATATGTAATTAGTACCAAATAAAATCACATAGATTAAAAGTACATTTAACTACTTTCAATGTTTCACTATAAAATCATTCTCATTATAATAAAAGATAATCATAAATATATCGCATAAAGAGGTGAAGAAAAGTCCTATTGTTTTTCAAAAACATCTGCAGATGAGTTAAATTTATAAAATATTTTATTCTCTTTAAATATATATTTGAATTGGGAAGTTTCTGTACCACATGGTCCATTGTGACATCGTCTTGATCGAATTTACATATGTGGCCTTTATTATTACAGAGCTTTAAAAATGTGACACAGATTTCGCCATTTGCTTTATCAATCTTGTTAATAACGCTTACATATCTATATTTCATATTACTGCAAACCAATTTAATAAGGATATAGTTACCAGTGTTAAATGCTTTTACTGAATCCAAACTAGGCCCAGCTTTATTTTCAGATTCTGAACCGGTAACACATCTTCCACCATAAGTTTTGGCTTGCCTTTATAAATTATTTTTTGATATTAAAGTGCAGACAACAATCATGGTCACAAAAGCAGCTTAGCTTTTTCATTACTATCTCAGTACGATTTGATTTTATACCCAAAGGATTATAGAATTTCCTTGTAACTTGATGCACTTTGGCATTTGGTTGCACTAATTTCTTTAATTGCATCATCTAGTATAATGCTTAAACTATTTGCAGGACATCGCTATTTAATGGCTTCGACAAATTTATCCAGATTTTCGACATCGCCTCCTGCAGCAACCACGACAGCTCCAACGCCGTCCGGAGCGCCTTTGCCGTGGCCACTTTCTGTATATTTCCAACTAAATTTTTGTACACGTGGAAGTCGTTGTAGTAATTTTGTCATTACCATTTTTTGTAAATGATTATTGTTCTGTCATCAAATTCTTTATAAGCAGAAGTCTTATTAACACACTTCTTAACATTCTCAAGACAAACACTTTTTATTATAGCGGTCGCAACATATCTCCCGCAGCATTTTTTAATAGCTGTTATATTTTAAAATCTTTCCATTGAATAAAGCTGACAATTTTAAGTCTACATTTGAATAATTAATGCACAAACAAGTATCACATTTGTCAACTTTGGGTATGACAATCCAAAATGGTCGTAGTCTACAAAAGGTTTGGTAACTCAGTTTGAAATAGTTGTTTTGTTGTTGGAATTCGTATATAAGTCGAGCAATGAATCAAGAATCTCCCTATTATTTTTTTTAACTACTTCAGAAACTTCAGGTGATGGCATTTGAGATGAATTAGATGTATCAGAATCTGAAATAACTTCTTCTTTGACTTCCGATGTTCGCATGGAGTCTTCAGGGAGCTTCCTTGTTGCCTTCTCTTTCTTTTAAAGGTATTTAAGGCGTTCTTTATTCCTAAGCTCTTCCCCTTTCTGAGGGTCGTTTTTTATAAGCGCTTATTTCTTGCAATTTTCTTTAATTGAACTCAAATAACTTTAAAACAGCTTGAGATTTAAAAAAATATATAAAGATCAAAATTATATATGAAACAAAATGCTACAAATCTGTTTTTCAAATATTAAAATCCGATTAAAACAAAAAAAGTTATGATCATATAAGTAAAGGCTGACCTTTAATAAAAATACTAAAAGACCAGTATTTTTTAGGATTAAAATGTTCAAAAATTCAAAACTAAAATTATTTTTTGTCTGAAAATCCATAGTAGCTCAATGTGTGATATATGCCCCCATCTGTCAACACTGTAAGCCAGTCGCGTCTGTGCCACAATATATGTAAAAATAGTATTGTCCACATGATGAGTGGTCATTCATATGCTCGTGCGTTAAGAGCCATATTCTAACATACATATTTAGCATTAAAGGTACTTGTAAGAAAAAAGATTGATTTGGAAAATATCAGAAATATGGAAATTTAAATAGAAAGTTTAGCTCCCTTTCGTTTGATCTTCTCGCGGACTCTCTGTCTTTAACAAATAAAATTCGGAAAAAATTATGAAAAAATTTGACGCGTTAGCATCTGCTTGTGATACAGCTAAACTCTAGTTACATTACTATAAATAAGTAGACTTGGCATTAATGTTTATAAGAGCAGAAAGGCTAGGACATATCTTTTTGCAGATGTATTGTTTTAAAGAAATGCTGCCCTACTTCCACTGAGCTGCTCATTTACCATATGCCATAGTCTCTTTACTTCTACCTACAAAATCTTTTAAAATTGTACACAAATTTAAATGAAGTAATGCCCATTCACGAACACACAAAATTCTCTTTGGAAGGAGCATATACTATTAGACGTACCGACAAGCTGTAGTGTGGTACATGGTCGGACATGCTAATTGCACAGGAGCTCATGCGCTCTATTAAATCTGTTGATGGTCTAACCATGAGGTATTATAGATAAAGCAGGGATGATAAAGGGCTGCCTGTACGCGAAAACGTCCGACGTTTAGAAAGAGAAACAAGATCGCGGTATCCTATCTGTCTCTCTTTCTGACGCATGCGAGAGAGAGTACTGTGATCTCTCTCTTTTTAATCGGAGGATAGTTGGAGGCTTGGCTCTATCTATAATACCTCTATTGGTCTAACACAGGCCAGAGAACTTACAGATAGTGCATTTGCAAAATGGATATCTTCTATGCGACAGTGTTCAGTAATCAGTGATTGCTTGGAAAAGTTTTCTGATGTCAAGCCAACCTTTTTTGAACAACACAAGTAACTCAGAGATTATAGGGATAAAAATGACATGAGAAAAATTGTAAATTGGTTTTCTGATCATTCTCCATTTGATGTGGATAAAAAACAGTTAATTTTCTTGTCTTCCGGTTTTCTTGCCATAAGAAATTGAAACTGTCATAAAGCTTATGAGATTGGTTATAAATTAGTAGAAAGTCGTCGGAAAAGCTTTCGCTGATTTAAAGTTTAAACGAAATAACCGAGTTTTATCAATAGCACACATTAATAAAAATGTTAAAATAGGAAACAAGCAATCTACAGTTAACCCCGTACAACTATTTAGTAGAATAATTTGTGTAGCAAAAGGCCAAAAAGACCGGGAATCCCTGCTTAATTTTTGATGAAATATCTATGAGAAAAAATACAATATTCCTGGTTTTTAGAATCTTTTGACAAAAAATTAGCCCTTTCTAATGTCTTTCCAGGAGGTAAAAATATTTTTGTTACAGATGGAGGATTTTTCCTAAAAAAGTTGTATGGCCCTGGCTCAATTTAAAGATATCATATTACAACATGTCAAGTTTTCCTATAAATAGTGTAAAAGTAAGGCGAGTAAGAAAACATACTGAAACATGAATCCGCCCTAAAACTATAGAACATATTTACAAACTGTCTCTTATCACAGTAAAGAAACCCACGGTACATTAGTACTTAGGCTTTAAGTCTTTGTGGTCTGTCCCAAAATTAAAAAAAAAAAAACTGTTTTTGAAAAGTGTAATGTGACTGGTTTATAATATAAAGATATCTGACGTCAATATATTTCTTTTTACAATATAAAAAATAAAAAGATCAGAGTCACACCAGTTTTTATTCTTAATCAGATTCCTAGAACTTGCTTCTTTCAGTATTGTCTCCGTCTTATTTCTCCTTAAAGTGGTCGATTCATCAGGATTTAATGTATGTGCCATCGATTTAAACATAAAAGAGAAACAAATGGGTCATAACATAGGACGTTATGATCTACATGAAAATGATAATAATTAAAATTCGGCGGCCTTCAATTTCTTGGTCATTGATACCAAATTCTTTCAAAAAACGTATGTATTGCCAGTACCCGTCAAATCCTGACAAGAGCATTAAATGAAAATTAATATTTTTAATAACCACAATGCCTCCGTTAACATTTTTTATTAAGTAGGAAGGGGCAATCCGAGTCAGCTCTCGTATATATTAAAACCACTAAACCCTTTTTTTTTAATACGATCGGGAGAATATCCTCGGCGGAAACTATCATTTACACATTCCACGAAACAGTTCAAAGTTACAAGGGGAATATTTGCAATACAAAATGCTTTCTAAGCCCTAAGGACAAGATCAAAGAATCCCTGTACAAATTCTGTAAGAATATTGACTCCAACGAGGCTGTCACAGACGAGATGTGAATTACTTTTTATTGCTCTAACCGAAAACTTTTTAATACTTCTTTATTGTATGGTTTCAAAATTTTTTATAAATTAAATTTTGCTCTTCTTATTCTGGTGTTTGAACTTTTTCAAATATGTAAATATTTTAGCCTTTCTCTGGTTCTGTGGATTTGAATTAATATTCGCTGTTAAAATATTTTTAGTCGGTTGCTTGCAAGACGGGACAGCTTCGGAACAGGTCAC
Source organism: Listronotus oregonensis (assembly GCA_019359885.1). Taxonomy (NCBI): domain Eukaryota; kingdom Metazoa; phylum Arthropoda; class Insecta; order Coleoptera; family Curculionidae; genus Listronotus; species Listronotus oregonensis. The sequence goes on from JAHBCN010000310.1 coordinate 26,144, forward strand.
CTGTAGAAAAAAAAATCTGTTTAAGAATTAAAAACCCGTTAATGTTTTGGTTTCAAGTCGGTCACCGTTTTCAGAATACAGAAGTGCTAATAATTAAACCATAATTAAAATTTTATTCTTGCTCGTAAAATTTGGAAGAAACTGATAAGTTTTTTTTAATTTGTGAAGTTGACAGATTAGTATGCCCTTGTGACATTACGTCATAAATTATATAATAGAAGTTACTAAAATATCTAAAAAGATTGAAATAACTTTAATTTTTAGCACATTTCTAAATTTCTTTAAATATTTAAACGTTGACTGACTTGTCATCCAAATGCTAATAGGATTTTTTGTATTTTAAGGGTTTTTTTTGTATGATCTGCAAGTTAGAAAGGGTCAAACGACTCGTGCACAAGTCTATACCTTAGCATACTGACCGTGGTTTAATAAATAAATTTGCCACAACAATATAGATCATACTATATCTATTTGTTGCTTAGTTTTAAAAAATTAACAAATATAAAAAATTGACGAAATACCTAGAGTATACATTATACTCGTATTTACCTATGTCAATTATTTAAAGTAACTAGACATATTTTTTAAATTACTTACAACTTTTTTAACATCAAAAGAATTAATTTTGTAACAAGACTACAGGTAAATTTAGCTAGTTATAAATATGGGCCTACTTCTCCGCAAGTAAAATAAACCAAAAACATATAAGCTGACCCATTAAAAATTAATAGTTTAACGTTGTTTTTCTAAAAATCCTTAAATTATAGCTTAAACCTTTTTTTGTACTGGCAAAAAAGCGCTGTAAGTACTTGCACTCTATATTATATCGAAAAATTATTTATTTTATTCTTTATGGCTGGCTAATAATATTCTTACTATTAGGATCAACTTAAGCTTTCCTATTGATATTTTTAGATTTTGATTGAGCGTTGAACTCAATTTTGTTTATTGTTTAGGCCAAGCAAATAAAAATTATATTTAGGTTGTAATTCACATTTCTGGAAACCTATTTTTAAATTACATTTTACCTTCAAGTATTATATGATAATTATGTATGATAATAAAAACACATACTGTTTTCTAAAAATTTAGAACAGAGTGGAGTAATAATCGTTGTTTTCTTAACTTGTAAGTTTAATAAAACCGTATAAAATCAAACTATACGGTCCGTATAGTTTGATTTTGTATCCACAAGAGAGTTTGTATTGTATCCACAGGAGAACAGAATAAACAATCGAAAACATAAAAATGTCGTAGTTGGGGAATTTTTTAATTCTAATTAAAATATGAGTCAAGTAAGTCAACGAAATGACTTATTTAGGTTGACATTTGTTAGTCTTACTCCAATTTTTAAATAAATAAACTGCTAGAGTGTTATATGCTACTTCATTTGGAATTATCATTTTTTATGCAGATTAGATCCTATTAAGGCCACACCTGCTTAAAAATTGAATTGGAATTGAGAACTGTTAACTTAAATAAGTCATATCGTTTTCTAATCTTTTGTTTTTGTTTTTATTTCCCAGCCTTCTTGACTAGTATTTAAGTTAGAGTTAATAAATGATCCAATCAAGGCATTTTCATGTTTTTGATTATTCATTCTGTTCTGTAGTGGATACAAAGCAAACTTTAAAATAGTTTACATTATTTTTTCTTTTAGTCTGTCCCAAAGACTGTTTTAAGTAATACTTAATATTGTTCCGTGACATCCCGCATAAAAACACGGATCCTATTTTTTACACCTTTTTATTGGATATCTGGTTTACAAACGTTTCTATGGTAACACTTTAACGTAACGAAATAATGACAACTGTTTAACCTTTAACTGTCTGTCAACTTCTTATCTCGTCGGAATACAAAACTAAACTGGCCCGTGTGAACTTTCCTCGCGCTTTTTATAGTAAAGTGGAAAAGAATGGAAAAGTCTGGAAAAGTCTAGAATTAGCTGGAAGAATTCTTTTACTACAGGATGTAAGAAAAGTGTAAAATGGATGTCTCCAGCGCCCTCAGGATAATCCGCAATGACCGTGGAAAAAGGGAAAAACTAAGGTAACCTATTTTTAATAAATTATTAACCTAAATAAAATAATTCTAACCTTTTACATTTCTATTAACTAAAAAACTAACTAAAGTCCGTAACATTGCCCCCTCCCAAGTTTTGATCGTCTCGATCAAGTATCTTCTCGATCTTGATAGCGGCACAGCCGTTCTAGATGTACAACTTTCATCTTCGCCTGTGGGCTCTTCTGGATTCGATATACCAGATCATTAAGCCGGGTTACTACTTTATATGGTCCTTCCCATGACTTCTGCAATTTCGGTGAACGCCCCTTGGTTCTTTTTGGATTGTATAACCAAACTTTTTCACCGACAATGAATCCCTTATGATTAGCTTTCAAGTCATAGCGGGACTTCATACGGTCACTTTCTTTTTGTAGCTTATTACGAACCCCTTCGTGTATTTCTTGCAGCTGTTTACTGAGTTGACTTACATAATCTTCTGTTGGTTTTTCATTAGTAGAAGGGCGTCCAGTAAGTAAGTCAACTGGAAGGCATAACTCCGCTCCAAAAATGACTTTTGCAGGTGACGTTCCAGTTGTTTCGTGAACTGCGGAGCGTAAAAACGGCTGTATACAGTTGTCCCAGTTACTTTGTTGGTCATTTACTTTAATTTTTAGGTAGTTATCAAGAGTTCTGTTAAATCTCTCGACCATTCCATCTGACTGGGGATGAAGGGGTGTAGTTCTGGTTTTATGGATACCCAGGAGATTACAGAGGTTCTTGAATAGATCGGACTCAAAGTTTCTACCTTGATCAGTATGTATTTCTCTTGGTACTCCATATCGGCAAATCCATTGTTGAAATAGTACGTCGGCAACAGTGGTAGCTTCTTGATTTGGTATTGCGTAGACTTCTGGCCATTTGCTGAAGTAATCCATCGCTACTAAAATATAGCGATTCCCAGATTTACTTGTTGGAAATGGTCCTGCTATGTCTATGGCAATTCTTTCAAAAGGTGCTCCTACATCGTATTGCTTCATCTTGCCATGGCTTCGTGTCTTGGGTCCCTTGCTGGAGGCGCAGTCCTTACAACTTCTGCACCAGTCTTTGACATCGGCACGACTTCCCAGCCAGTAGAACCTTTCTCGAACCTTTTCAAGAGTCTTCATAACTCCGAAATGGCCACCGCCTATACCATTGTGCAAGGCTTGCAATACTTCTGGAATCCTTTTGGTGGGTAGTATTGTTTGATAGGTACAGCTTTTGCCGTCAGAACTTTCCCAGACTCTTTTTAATAGGCAATCTTTCATTATTAAAGAGTCCCATATGGCCCAGTACCCTTTAAATCTCGGAGACTTTGAAGCTATTTTCTGATATGGGGGTCGTTCTGAATTTTCGATCTTAAGTTTCACAATATCTCCAAGATCAGGATCCTCTCGTTGTTCTTTTGCGAGGATTTTAGGGTCCTATTCTTGAGAGCACTGGATGCGTGTTCTTCGGCAGTGAAATTCATCGGGATCTTCTTGTTTTTCACGTCTACTGCAATGTTTACAATCTTCTGGGCAAGGTCTTCTTGATAAAGCGTCAGCATTCTTATGGTTCAATCCTCTTCGATGTTTAATTTTAAAATCGTATTCTTGAACACGTTGTAACCACCGTGCTACCTGACCGTCGGGATTCTTGAACTGAAGCAACCATTTAAGTGATGCATGGTCAGTCCTCAGGTGAAATTTCTGGCCATAAAGGTACGTATGAAAATGTTCCAGAGATTTGACGATAGCTAGAAGTTCTTTTCTAGTCACACAATAATTTCGTTCAGGTTTTGAAAGAACTTTGCTAAAATACGCTATCACTTTTTCTTGGCCATCTTGTATCTGTGACAAAATTCCACCAATAGAAGTATTGCTTGCATCAGTGTCCCCAATAAATGTTTGATTGGGTTGTGGATATGACAACACTGGATGATTGCAAAGGGCTTTCTTCAGTTGTATAAAGGCTGCTTCACAATCTTCGGTCCATTCATAGCTTTTGTTGTTCTCGGTTAGTCGATGTAATGGTCTCGCAATGTCAGCAAATCCATGAATAAATTTTCTATAGTAAGTGCACAATCCCAGGAAACTTCTAATTTCATGCTTGTTTTTCGGTGTAGGCTAGTTTTGTCTGGATCGGTTTTCACACCTTCTTCAGTAATTATGTGCCCCAGGTATTTAACTTGTTTCTGGAAAAGGTGACATTTCTTTGGACTAAGTTTGAGTTGGGCAGATCTTAGCTTCTGGAAAACTTCTTCAACATTTCTCAGGTGATCTTCAAATGTTTTTCCAAGAATAATAATGTCATCTAGGTATACCAAGCATGTTTTCCAAGTTAGTCCATGTAATGTTAACTCCATCCATCTTTCAAAACTAGCAGGGGCATTGCATAGACCAAATGGCATAAAATTAAACTGCCACAGTCCGCTTCCGGTCGAGAAGGCAGATTTTTCCTTATCTTCAGGATGAAGTTCTACTTGCCAGTAGCCACTTTTTAGGTCTAAAGTCGAAAACCATTTTGAACCTGTCAGCGTATCTAGAGTATCGTCTATTCTTGGTAATGGAAAACTGTCCTTCTTCGTGACGTCATTAAGTCTTCTGAAGTCAACGCAAAATCTGGTTGAACCATCTTTCTTCTTAACCAGGACTACTGGAGATGACCATGGACTCTGGGATGGTTCTATAATGCCTTGGTTTTGCATGTCTCCAATTAACTTCTCAACTTCGTCTCTTTTAGCCAAAGCAATTCTTCGTGGTGGTTGCCTTATCGGCGCTGCATCACTAGTATTTATTCGATGTTGAACTATGCTGGTTTTTCCCAAATCCTTTTCAGAGAGGGAGAAAACGTCTTGATTTCTTCTCAAAAGGTCTTCCAGCTTAGTAACCTGCACTAGATTTAGCAGGGCTTTTGATGAAATCACCAGGTCTTGCAGAGCAACTTCCACAGGTTTAGCAAAGGTATTGGTTATTATCATATTAGCAGGTTGATAGGTACCAATTTTGTCACCCTCTTTGACTTGTTGAGAGTAATCTTTTAGGTTCATCATTCTGACAAATACTGTATTTCTTTTGTTTTGCGTCAGAGTTCTTGCTGGTAGAATTCCTTTAGCGTATAGTGGACTATTTTCAATTGGTTCGACTAATAGGATTTCTCCTTCTTCTGATTCTTTACACCTTGCTTGGATAATGACTTCTGAATTTGGGGGTAGTATGACATCTTCTGTAAGTACAACTTCTCGAATGGATGCTTCATTGTTTCGTGGGGGTCTCATTACAATCTCTTCATTATTAGATCGCAGTATTCGTTGTGGAAGGTCAAGTACAAACTTCTGATGTTCCATAATGTCAAGGCCAAGGATAACTTCATCCATTATGTCAGCAACAAACACAACGTGTATAAAGGTTTTCGTCCCCAAGGTTATTTTGGCTTCATGTATTCCTTTAATTGGTATAATTTCTCCATTAGCAGATTCCAAAATGTAATTTTTCTCGGGACGGAATATTTTGCAGTGGGCTACGATGTTCGGCCTTACTATAGTATGTGTGGAACCAGTATCTAGTACCATTTCACATTCCCGACCGCATACATTTCCAGGTACTACCAAGCTGGAGCCGTTGTTTTGCAGCCGGGATACTTTTATTATTGATGTTGATGGTTGGTAGCACCTAGCCAGCTTTCGCCCTTGAAAGTTTTCTGGCCTACTTGCAGGAGCAATTGATCTGGTATAATTTCTTTCTTTCGTTGTATTTCTATCTTCGTCCTTCCAACTGTGCCTTATAAACCTCCTGCAAGTGCGTTTCGCCATATATCATTTCCAGGAACATCACAATGGATTCATAGTCACATTGCTTCTCCTCGGGAACGTTTCTTAAAACCTCCATAGCTTCACCTCGAAGAGCAAGTACTAGGGCACGTGCCTTCTCTTGTGAACTCCATTTATTACCATTGGCAGCAGCTTCAAATTGTCGGAGATACGTAACCCAGGGTATCTTGCCATCAAAAGTTGGTGGTTTCATAATAGTTGTTGCGGTACCACTTTCTGAGACGACGCCTGTACTAGCTATCTTTTGAATTTGTCGTTGTAAATGTTGCACTTCTTGCTGCATTTGGCCTTGAACTAACTGTACAGTCTGTTGTATGTCTTCTATTTCTTCTTTTACATCTGGTAAGTTTTAATTCAAGCAGCATTTGTTTTCTCATCTCGTCTTGACTTTGTTGAAATTCTCCTTTTATGTGTTCTCGAATTTTGACCATCTTTTCTTTTAGCTCTAGTTTCATTTCTTCCTGGCTTTTTTTAATGTCTTTTTGAATTCTCTCGATCTGTTGTCTTGTTTCTGCTTGACATGTTTTGATTTCACGCTTCATTTCGTTTTGATTAGTCTTCATTTCTTCTTGACTTTTCCTCATTTCTTCTTGATTGGTCTTCATTTCTCTTTTAAGATCTTCTCTCATGGATTCTTGACTGGTCTTCATTTCTTTCTTCAAATCTTCTTTCATGGATTCTTGGCTGGCCATCACTTGCTTTATCAGTGCAGTTAATTCTTCCATAGTTGCTGTTTGCTGTCTGGTCTCAACACGCATTCAAATATTCTTAATCACTTTCGCTTTCTTGTAGGTCCTCGTTCCGCTTCTGACACCAAATGTTCCGTGACACCCCGTATAAAAACACGGATCCTGGTTTTACACCTTTTTATTGGATATCTGGTTTACAAACGTTTCTATGGTAACACTTTAACGTAACGAAATAATGACAACTGTTTAACCTTTAACTGTCTGTCAACTTCTTATCTCGTCGGAATACAAAACTAAACTGGCCCGTGCGAACTTTCCTCGCGCTTTTTATAGTAAAGTGGAAAAGTCTGGAAAAGTCTAGAATTAGCTGGAAGAATTCTTTTACTACGGGATGTAAGAAAAGTGTAAAATGGATGTCTCCAGCGCCCTCAGGATAATCCGCAATGACCGTGGAAAAAGGGAAAAAATAAGGTAACCTATTTTTAATAAATTATTAACCTAAATAAAATAATTCTAACCTTTTACATTTCTATTAACTAAAAAACTAACTAAAGTCCGTAACAATATTATTTTTCATTTGAAAAACAGGTTACTTTGAAATAACGAATGCAGATATCAAAACGCATTTGTCGCCAGAGTGTAGGTATTGGTTTTCTCTTTTAAACCTGCAATAAAAAATTATATCGTTGTATTTAACTTTCTCAAGAATATCACGAAAAACCTAGTTTTTCTTAAACAACGCCCTCTAGTTGATTCACTACAAACTAACCAACAGCGAAAAGGTCGACCTTTAAAAGATCTTTGAATTTTCTTTCAAACGAGTAGGGTCGATCAAGTTGGCCCCCCCACTAATAATATTGGAGAAACGTAATTTGCTACGCCTCCGTAATATATGTAGTTGACGCCATTCCCTGATGACGCCTAAATGAAGACTGAAACCCAATAGGGCTGGTTGGATGCTCTGTATCTTGACTATTACTAAATGAGACACTGTATTAATTTAATATACGTTTAATTATTTTATTATAAAAAAACCTTTCAGATTCTTTCAATTTACTTAAAATTAGAAAAAAGTGTTTTGTTTAAATTTAGCTTAATTTTATGAACAGGAAGCTTCTTATTACTAAATCCGAAAGTTCAATTAAATCAGAAAGTTTTAGGACACCCGGCACTACTCTATATCTCACCGTCTCTGGAACAAGGCTAAACTACCTTTCCATCTGCTGACATTCCAAGGGACACTATCCACATCACCTTTTTTAATTTCACTTTGCCTTTTATCACAACTCACTCTAAGGCTAGTCACTTTCCTTTACATTACTGGTCTATAGGTTTTACCATAGTCGACTACATTCGACATATGTTTACAGAAAAAGACAATACACCTATTGTCATGAGAAACTGAGAGAGGTGCTAACAGTTTTAATTTGCTAACATCCAGAAAACCAGCACTTATGCCAGAATGAAATATGACATTTCATCAGTTCAGTTCTAGTAAAGGTTTTGATTTTGTTCAAAACGAAGAATTTCCGGAATAACCTGCGAGCGAAATTATACCCGGACTAAAGAATATTCCGATACTTCACTCGGAATATTTTACGAGAAAACTTCCGAACTTGTTACCCGGGAGCCAGACAAATTCGTACTGACTAGAATGTCGCTTGAGACCGCCCCTTCACACGAATTCTTTTCGAATAATAACGTATGATTGTCGATACCGCTGGTTAGGGATTTTCTTTGTGATAAAAATAGAATTTCGGTTTTATTGTCGGCTTAATTTTTATTACAAAGGAGGAATTTTAATTTTATCTTTGAAAGGAGGTGGCTATAAAAAATAGCTTTCACGTTGTGGAATGTTTCTGCAACATACTGCCCGGCGTTGAGGTCTTTGACCTCAAGAAGAACTAGAAAAAGATTGAGAACGAGAAACCGCGACAGCGAAAGTATATTTACCAGAAAAGTTAGAAAGATAAATTAATTGGTTGTTGGAGTGAAAGAGTGTCCCACAACGAAGCGTGTCCTAGTCCCTTAGGGATCTAGTGACAAAGGGATGATGCGTTATCATCGGAAGAGGAGGCCCCACTTATTTAATCACCGTGGTGCAGCCGGTGAGGATTAGAGCCAAAGTGGCGGTCAACAGAAAACAAAAAGAACAAAAACTCTAGTGGTTGTTGAGGTCTTCCACTCCAACAACCAGGGTGTCTTTTTCATAAGACATGAGAGTGTCCCATTGCCCTTCTTCAGGCAACGGACAAATCTTTGCGATGCTTCTAGTGAAGACACCATCTCGTGTCTGCACTTTCACTGCCCTGACCTTTCCGTCAGAGCCAGGAAGAATTTCTATTATTTTAGCCAACGGCCATTTAAGAGGGTATTCAAAATCGTCTCTGAGGAGCACGACTTTATTTACTTCAAGATTAGGAGTAGGTTGTACCCACTTTGGGCGATGCTGCAACCTGTTCAGATAATCCACAGACCAGCGCTTCCAGAAGACCTGCTGGATCTGTTTCATACGTTCATATAAGGAGAGTCTATTCAATGAGATATTACTCACATCCCTTTCCGGATGTGCAGTAAGACTTGAACCAATCAGGAAGTGACCTGGGGTCAACGCCTGCAGATCATTGGGGTCACTTGACAAGGTGCATAGAGGCCGAGAATTGAGAATTGCCTCAACTTGTGTTAGGACTGTGTAAAAGTCCTCAAAGGTAAAATGAGTTTCACCCACCAACCTAACAAGATGATGTTTAGCACTCTTAATTGCTGACTCCCAGAGTCCACCCCAATGTGGACTTCAAGGTGGAATGAATTTGAACTCAATTTCGTTCAGGGAGAGAAATTCCTTCACGGATTTCGTATGGTCGAGATTTTGAAATAGTTTGTATAATTCTTTGAGTTGGGCATTAGCACCCACGAAGTTTGTAGCATTGTCGCTATATATCACTTCTGGATTACCCCGACGGGCAATGAATCGCTTTAGGGTTTTTAAGAAGTCATCTGTAGACAATCCAGTGACTAGTTCAATGTGTATGGCTTTCGTAACCATACACACGAAGATGGCAATGTAAGCCTTGATAAAGGGGGGCTTTTCTCAAGTTGGAGATCTTCAGAAGGAAGGGACCTCCGTAGTCAATGCCTACACGGCTGAAGGCACGTGCAGCTGTTACCCGATCTTTGGGAAGGTCAGCCATTATTTGGGTTGCAGGCTGTGCCTTGAACCTATAACAGGTGACACATCTGCTTATCAATTTCTTGGTCTCCTTAAGACCATTCAAGGGCCAGAATCTTAGCCGAAAACTGGACAGCACGTTCTGTGCGCCAGCATGTCCTAATTTTTGATGTTCATGATTTAACATTAATGACACAATTTTATTGTGGGAGGGCAGAAGAATGGGATGCTTCTGATCGTATGGTAAGTCTGCGTTGGCTAGTCTACCACCCACACGGATCAGTCCAAGGTCGTCAAGGAAGGGATTTAACTTAGCAATGTTTTTATCCCGAATGGAGGCTCCAGATTGTAGCTCCTGGAGCTCTTTAGAGAAGTGAAGAGATTGAAGAACTTTCACAATATGATTTTGTGAATCAATCAGTTCCTTGACTGAGAGAGTATCTTGAAATTTGTTATCTTTACTTTTCAAGTTATGAATGAATCTTAGGACATATGCTACTATCCGCTGAAGTCTAGTATAAGAAGAAAATTTTTCAAAGACCTGAAGCCAAAAACATTGGATTCAGTCTTATTCACGGTGAAGAGCGCTACCTTGCGCTTCTCCTCCAAGAGGGGGACGTCAATAGTAGGGGTTTCCTTAGAAACTACATAATTAGGATCTTGAAGATAGGAAGGTCCATGCCACCAAATTTCACAATCTTGTAGAGTGGAAATGGGAATACCACGGGAAGGATGATCAGCTGGATTCTCAGCTGATCTGACATGACGCCAAACAAATTTACTTGTTAATGTTTGAATTTGAGACACTCGGTTGGCAACGAAAACGTTCCACCGAGAAGCGGGGGATGCTATCCAGCATAGAGCAATTTGTGAATCGGACCATAAATGGACCTCATCAACTTGGAAACGGGACTCAAAGATGGAGATTAGTTTTGCTACAAGTTTAGCCAGAAGAAGCATTGAACATAGTTCAAGCCGAGGAAGAGTTTGAGATTTTAGGGGTGCCACTCGGGACTTAGAAGAAATGAGATTACAAGACACAGTATTGTCTTGGTAGAGAGTGCGCGCATAGACACATGCGGCATAAGATTTTTCACTGGCATCGCAGTAACCAAAAAATTCAATTTTTCTAATTGATTTTTTATTGAAGAGATAACGCGGTATTTTTAGGGACTTAAGAAGTGGAAGATTATTGATGAATTCATGCCAAGTTCCTAGAATGACTGGATCTGTGATTTGATCATCCCAGTCAAGTTTATTTTTCCACAATTCTTGGATGATCAATTTTCCCGTGACTATTATGGGAGACAAGAAGCCCAGAGGGTCGTAACATTGGGCGATGGTAGACAAAATTTTCCTTTTTGTCACTTGTCCAGTAAGAGAATTTTCCGGAATAGATAAACAAAAGAAGTCATCACTTGGATTCCATTTGAGTCCAAGGACCTTGTTGGGAGCTTCCTCGAAGTTGAGGTCAAGCTCGGAGGACTTTTCTTGTGAGCTTTCTGAGAGAAATGGCCTTGAATTTGAGCACCACTTGTGCAAATTGAAGCCATGAGAATTTAAGAGAGAATTGAGTTGATCATGCAACACTGGCAGATCATCAAGATTATCAACTCCACCCAGGACGTCATCTACGTAGCACTGAGTGAGCAAAGCCTCAGAGGCAAGAGGGAAATCTTCAGAGTTTTTTAGAGCTACTTCCTTGATCACTCGGGAAGTTTGGAATGGTGCACAATTTGTACCATAGGTGACAGTTGACAGCTCAACACATTTGAGCGTCTCATCAGGGGATTCCCTCCATAGAATGTTCAGTAAGAATGTTTGTTCGGGGTTGATTTTGATTTGACGGAACATTTTCTCAATGTCCGTCGTGAGGGCATATTGAAAAGTACGAAATCTTAGAAGGATATCATAGAGATCAGGGTGTACTTGGTAACCCTTGAAAGTGACATCGTTAAGACTAAGACCAGACGTGGTCTTGCAAGAAGCGTCAAACACTACACGCAACTTGGTCGTAGTGCTTTCTTCCTTGATCACCGCATGGTGAGGCAAGAAGTACTTATTTTCAGAAAAGTTATTAGTAGAAGAGAGTGGGACAAATTTGGCATGACCCAAACTGACATATTCATCGATGAATTTTTTGTACTCTTTGTAGTACTCATGGTTTTTGGAAAATTTAGATTCAAGATTCAAGAATCTTTTTTTGGCAATGGCAAGAGAGTCTCCGAGAGTGGAGCACTCTGAGGGTGATTTTAGTGGCATGTCCACCTGAAATCTACCATCAGGCAACACCTTCGTGGTGTCCTGAAACATTTTTTCGACTACTTCATCTTCCGATGACATTGGAGCTTTAGATGGCAATTCTTCAATTGCCCAGAATTTTCTAGAGTGTCATTTAACCTTTCAAGGTCAGAGAGAAGTTTGACTTTGCGCAAACAAAGAGACACTTGCTGATTCCCCACTTACATTTAAGTGGGAGTGAGAAAGAGAATGACCATTTCTAGGTCGAGAGAAAACACCAGCCAGTATCCAACCGAGGTGCGTGTTCAAGAGAGTGGGGAGGCCACGTCCAAGCTGGAACATGCCTCGAGTCAACAACGCATAATAGAGATCAGAGCCGATCAGCATATCGACCTCTGAGGGTTCATTGAAGGAGGGGTCAGCAAGTTTTAAGTGAGAAGGAATCTGCCAAGATTGACAGTTTATCCTGACTGAGGGTAAATTTCCAGTAATCACTGGCAATACGACACAAGAAAGTTTAAATGACGTAGATTTGTTAGAATCTGAGTGAATTTTCACATTCACCATTTTGTCGCAAGTATTGCTGGAGAGTGCAATACCAGATACTTGCGTATTTCTAAAGTAAGGGATGTAGTTCAGTTTTTGAACTAATCGTTCAGTAATGAAGGAGGTTTGGGAACCATTGTCCAAAATGGCTCGGGCTTGGACTTCCTGTCCATCCGCAGCAAAGATTTTAACCCGGGCAGTAGCTAACAGCACATCTTTATTGCTCGGGCAAAGAGCAGAGACTGAGTGAAGGGTCTGAGCATTGTCAGACTTCTTACCTTGAGAATTTAGATTTTGGGTATTATTACCCTGCTGAGGTGATTTAGAGTTAGAATTTGAGTTAGAGTGACCTTGACTCTGAGAATTAGAAGAAGGACCTTTGTCCTCGACTTGAGTAGCACCTCTGTTGAAGCTAGAGGGCCTAGTGTACCCTGATCCACCTTGTTGTGGACTCTGAGGGGGAGGGTGAGGAGTTAACTGAACAGTCAAGGCAGTGTGAAGTAATGTATGATGCTTCTTCGAGCAAATGAGACAAGTTCTTGTTGAAGAATAAGAATTTAAATTGTGATTGTTACCTAAACAGTTGTAACACAATTTTAATGAGTTGACAGATTTTTTCTTTTCAAAATCTGGCAAAGACTTAAAATTTTGACATGTATAGATTTTATGTTGACTGTCCTTACAGTACAAACATAAATAAGAGACATTAGAATTATTAGAATTGTTTACGGTCGAATGCGCATGTAAAGAAGTCTTTTTGTTGTTATTTTTATTTTTGTTCTCCGACATCGGCGGATTTTTTGAAGAAGGCACTTCGCGGCCTGACAAGTTTTCTAAAACTAGACATTTCTTTTCCAAGAAATCTTTAAACTCGTCTATTGTCGGGAGAGTGGTTAAATCGCGTTCATATTCGAATGCCTTAACCGTAGAGAAATCAAGTTTTTTACTTAATAAGAAAATCGTTAAAGATTCTAGAATTTCTGGCTCTTTATAGCCCAGACTAAATAACGAACGCCAATGTCTGTTAAAGTTCGTGAGAAATTCTCTCAACGTAGAAGAATTACATTGAGTTAATGCCGGAGTATCAAAAATAGCTGAAAGATGCGCGTTTTCGTAACGTTTAGTTAAAATTTGTAAGGCTATGTCAAAATTCTCGTGAGTGACTGAGAGATCGTCAATTAATTTTTGCGGTTCGTCTCGCAAGAAAGATTTTAAATAAATGAATTTTTGAATGTCTGTCAAACTTTCATTATCCACGATTAGAGTATTATAAAGTTGAATAAACGACCTCCATTCTGAAGCCTCGCCCTTGAATGGTTTAATTTGAATTTGCGGTAGTTTGACCCCCACCTGCGGTGTAGGCGTCATTGGCGGAAGAGGAGAAGAAGGACGAGAAATTTTTACCTGCCGCGGCGGTAAGCCCAGGAGGAGACAAAGCGTCAATACATTTTTGTAAAATTCTAAGAGTGCCAAAGTACACATCTTCTGTAGCATCTCTCTCGTCTGCATCAACCAGGCTAGCATCGAGGGATTCTAAACAATCCTGTGAATCTGAATACTTAAAAAATGCAGCTCTTAAATATTCAATTTTATTTATGAAATCCAATGGTTCAGTACTCACATCTTTATTTTTGTCTGCCCACCTGGCTATGCGATCGATTGTTTTCTTAGCACTATCACGTGCTGCCTTTGCTTCTTCTGAATCCATTTTTGAAAGAAGGAGAAGTAAATTTAAAAATCAGTTTTTTTTTTAAATTTCGAGAAAAAGAAATCTTAGCTCTCTTGAGCAGATTTTGAGAAAAAGAATGTGAAACTATTCACGTGGATTCAGAAAAACACAAAAGTAATTTTTGTAAATATCTAACAATACCTATACAACAATAGAAAACCCTAAACACTAAAGGTTATAGCAAAAATTAGAAAATTTGACCCTTAACGATCTGTCTCTAGCAATATTCAAACACAGGCTATCCGGTTCGAAGGACCAACTTATATTGGAGAAACGTAATTTGCTACGCCTCCCTAATATATGTAGTTGGCGCCATTCCCTGATGACGCCTAAATGAAGACTGAAACCCAATAGGGCTGGTTGGATGCTCTGTATCTTGACTATTACTAAATGAGACACTGTATTAATTTAATATACGTTTAATTATTTTATTATAAAAAACCTTTCAGATTCTTTCAATTTACTTAAAATTAGAAAAAAAGTGTTTTGTTTAAATTTAGCTTAATTTTATGAACAGGAAGCTTCTTATTACTAAATCCGAAAGTTCAATTAAATCAGAAAGTTTTAGGACACCCGGCACTACTCTATATCTCACCGTCTCTGGAACAAGGCTAAACTACCTTTCCATCTGCTGACATTCCAAGGGACACTATCCACATCACCTTTTTTAATTTCACTTTGCCTTTTATCACAACTCACTCTAAGGCTAGTCACTTTCCTTTACATTACTGGTCTATAGGTTTTACCATAGTCGACTACATTCGACATATGTTTACAGAAAAAGACAATAAACCTATTGTCATGAGAAACAGAGAGGTGCTAACAGTTTTAATTTGCTAACATCCAGAAAACCAGCACTTATGCCAGAATGAAATATGACATTTCATCAGTTCAGTTCTAGTGAAGGTTTTGATTTTGTTCAAAACGAAGAATTTCCGGAATAACCTGCGAGCGAAATTATACCCGGACTAAAGAACATTCCGATACTTCACGCGGAATATTTTACGAGAAAACTTCCGAACTTGTTACCCGGTAGCCAGACAAATTCGTACTGACTAGAATGTCGCTTGAGACCGCCCCTTCACACGAATTCTTTTCGAATAATAACGTATGATTGTCGATACCGCTGGTTAGGGATTTTCTTTGTGATAAAAATAGAATTTCGGTTTTATTGTCGGCTTAATTTTTATTACAAAGGAGGAATTTTAATTTTATCTTTGAAAGGAGGTGGCTATAAAAAATAGCTTTCACGTTGTGGAATGTTTCTGCAACAAATAAATTTCTATTTTTTTTTCTACGTGAGAATATTGCACACATTTTGCACAGGCAATTTGAATTTCTGCACACCTTCGCAAGAGTAACTGTGACTATGTATTAGTGGGGGGGGGCAACTTAACGCCAGCCCCCCCCACTAGCTTTTTTAATTTTTTTTTTAATGTCAATCGATTTTTGCACAATTTTGCACAACCATTGGCGATTTTTGCACAAGTGCCCCAAAAGAGGTATGACGCCTATAAATTATATCCGTAGCCCCCCCCACCCAAAGTATTTTAACTTTGATTATACCAAATGATATCTTAATTTTTGCACAACCATTGGCGATTTTTGGACAAGTGCCCCAAAAGAGGTATGACGCCTATAAATTACATCCGTAGCCCCCCCCACCCAAAGTTTTTTAACTTTGATTAAACCAAACAATATCTTAATTTTTGCACAACCATTGGCAATTTTTGGACAAGTGCCCCAAAAGAGGTATGACGCCTATAAATTACATCCTAGCCCCCTTACCCAAAGTATTTTAACTTTGATTATACCAAATGATTGATTCATTTTTGCACAATCATTGGCAATTTTTGCATGAGTGCCCCAAAAGAGTTATGACGCTCAAAAATATATTTGTAACCACTCCCTACCAAAGTATTTTAACTTTGATTTTACCAAATGATAGCTTCATTTTTGCCTAATTTTACACAACCATTGGCGATTTTTGCGCGAGTGCCCCAAAAGAGGTATGACGCCTATAAATTATATCCGTAGCCCCACCACCCAAAGTTTTTTAACTTTGATTATACCAAATGATATCTTAATTTTTGCACAATTTTGCACAACCATTGGCAATTTTTGTACAAGTGCCCAGGAAAGAGGTATGACGCCTATAAATTACATCCGTAGCCCCCCCACCCAAAGTATTTTAACTTTGATTATACCAAATGGTAGATTAATTTTTGCACAGTTTTGCACAATCATTGGCGATTTTTGCACAAGTGCCCCAAAAGAGTTATGACGCTCAAAAATATATTTGCAGCCACTCCCTACCAAAATAAATATTACACTTATAAAATATATCCGTAGCCCCCCTCGACTCAACGTTCTCTAACTTTAATTATACCAAATGCCGCAAATAGTGATTAAATGGTCGTCGGTGGTCTAAGTAGTTTTTTCGGAATACTATATCCCTTTTGAATTGCTTGGGCAAAAATTGCCAATGGTTGTGCAAAATTATGCAAAAATCATTCAATCTATCATTTGAAGAGCTGGAAAAAAAACACGACATGTTCAACATGTATAAAAAGGCTAGGGAAGTTGCGGGCATATATAGTAGAAAAACTCCTAATATGCTGGTTGATAATACAGGTAAACGAACATGAGGTTCTTGAGGCCTGGAGAGTATACATGGCTGAACTATTTGATGACAACAGATCAGATCAAACAGACACCTTAGATGCCGTCGAAGGGCCAAAATTCTAAAGTCCGAAATACTATGCAGCATACGCACTGCAAAATCTAAAAAAGCAACCGGACCAGATGGGATTCCGGTGGAACTTCTGAAAGTGATTCACGAAGACAACATCGGGATCCTAGTCAAACTATTTAAAGCAGTGTACATCACTGGAGAGATACCAGAAGATTTGACTCAAGTCCGTATTTATAACATTGCGTAAAAAACAACGTGCAAAGAAATGTAGTGACTAGAGGTTGATAAGTCTTATGAGCCACACACTAAAGGTATTTCTTAGCATTATCCATAAAAGAATACGCAACAAATGTGAAAGTGACCTGGACGAATCCCAGTTTGGTTTTCGAAATGCTCTTGGTACCCGGGAAGCAATGTTTGCCTTGAATATACTTCTTCAAAAGTGTCGTGACCAACGCAGACATTTTCGTATGCTTTATAGACTATGAGAAAGCATTCGAAAGGGTAAAATATGAAAAACTTATGGATATATTGAGGAGTACAGGAGTTGATAACCAAGACCTACGCATTATTAGGAACCTGTATTGGAGACAAAAAGCAGTGGTTCGTGTTAATGGAAAACCAACCGACGAATGCCAGATCCGGCGCGGCGTCAGACAGGGATGTATACTGTCTCCACTACTGTTCAACCTGCACTCTGAAAAAAGATTTAAACTAGCGCTGCATAACCAGGAGTATGGAGTTAAGATTAACGGCGAGTTGATCAATACCATTCGCTATGCCGATGACACCGCAATCCTATGTGACGATCTCCAGGATCCCAACGTATTTTAGACTTGGTCAACATGAAGGGACAAGAAATGGGACTAAATATAAATGTCACTACTACTAATAACAATTAAATGCCGAAAGCTGTCCTATCTGGGTCACATACTCAGGGGTGATCGTTACCATATCCTTCAACTTATAATGAAGGGTAAGATAGAGGGCCGTAGAGGGGTCGGTAGAAGACAGGCCTCGTGGTTAAGGAATATTCGAGAGTGGACCGGAATTAGTAGCGCAGAGCAACTCTTTAGGCTAGCCGAAGACAGAGCAGAGCTCGCCATTGTGGTTGCCAACATCAGGAGGACCTGATATGGCAGAGGAAGAAGAGAAGATTTGATATAATCAAAGCTAAAAAACAATGAGGAGGGGGGCTACGGCTATATTTTATAGGCGTCATATCTCTTTTGGGGCACTTGTGCAAAGATTGCCAATGGTTGTGCAAAATTGTGCAAAAATCAATCCATTATTTAAGATAATCAAAGTTAAAAAGCTTTGGGTGGAGCGGCTACGGATATATTTTATAAGCATTATACCTCTTTTGGAGCACTTGTGCAAAAATCGCCAATGGTTGTGCAAAATTATGCAAAAATCAAGCTATCGATTGACATAAAAAAAAGTCAAAAAAAAATAAGTTAGGGAGCTGGCGTTAAGTTGGCCTCCCCCACCAACAAATGGTCACAGTTACTCTTGCGCAGGTGTGCACAAATTAAAATTGCCTGTGCAAAATTGTTCAAAATGTGTGCAAAATTCTCATGTAGAAAAAAATACAATTTTATTAGTGGGGGAGGCCAACTTGATCGACCCAAACGAGTACCCACTTGAACCGCATTCGATAAAAAATATAGGAGATAGAGCTATTTGAAAGTTGCATTTTTTTGCAAGCTATTTCTTTTGACCACTTTAACTAAAAATATTTTTTCCCCAACGCAGTTCGATAAATAGTTTTCGAGATACAGCCGGCGCCCTTTCTTATTTGGGACACCCGCTACAGGTTTGTTGGAGACATTAAACAATATATTTTAAAATTTAAAATAGTGGAATGTATTTATATTTTAATACAATATTTAACCCATGAATAACGTGACTTGGGGTTTTACTTAAGTCACCAGGCAACTAACTGTCACCTATTAAATCCACAAGACTTAAAACTAATCTTTGAAATACTTTATATATTAAATTGAAGCTTTTTTTAAATATTTTTAGGTTGATCTTGAACACCAAAGAGTAGTATGGCAAGAAGAAGCTCAACAGTTAGCACGTAATCTTAAAATTCCCTATATTGAATGCAGTGCAAAAATGCGCATGAATGTTGACAATGCTTTTTATGAACTTGTAAGGGTAGTGCGAAAGTTCCAGTTATCGGAAAGACCTCCTATCAAACCTAATTATATGAAAAGAGACAAAAAGAAGTGTTGTATAATATAATAAGCTATTTGATGTAAAAAATGAACATTGGCGAGTCAACGAAACATCACAGTTTTTAGTTTTTACTAATTGTAAGTAGTATAGAAGAAAAAGAAAGACTTAATTTAAGGTACAAAATATCTGTACCGAGGTTTAGTAATATTTGGAAAAGTATTTATTTTGGCTTAATTATAATGTTTTTCTTAACTGCACGATACAAAGGCTGTTTTATGTAAAAAAAGGTATTTGTGTAGGTTTTTTAAAATAGTTTACAGAGCACAAAATTATTTAGATTTGTCGGGATGTCGATCAAGAATAACTTCTTATGTAATTCAAGCTTTTCATATAATTCCAAGTTTTTTAAATAAATTTATAACGGTTTTCCATGTATTACCATTTCCCCATTTTATCGTAGCATTACCTTTGAAGTTAACAGGGCCTGCCCATCTTTCTTTTGTTAATACAGATATACGGGGGTTCTTTGGGGCCTTAATCACGAATCTAAAATCAGTTTTTTTCCGGCAAACTTTGGTTTTTGAGTTATAAATCCTCCAATTGGACTAACCTCAAAATGGACATTTTCCCAAAATTTCTCTCTTAGTGGGCATTTATATAATCAACGAATATACTAAAATTTACAAAAGTTTATTGCTTATTTTTAGTAAAAACACCTTAAATAAACCCATTTTTTTAGTTTTTTAGACCTTAATTATGAATTAGGAAAAGTGGATTTATTGGTGGTCATTTTTACTAAAAATAGACAATAAATTATTGTAAATTCTAGTGTATTTGTTTAGTATATAAGTGCCTAGTTAGTGTATGTTCCCATTCGATGGTAATCAGTTTTAAGAAGGGAGAATTTTGAGGTTAATCTACTGAAGGCCTTATAACCCAAAAACCAGAGGTTGCCGAAAAAAAAGTAATTTTAGATGCGTGATCAGCGCCAGAAAAAAAAATCCGTATGCAAAAATTCATTAAAATCGGCGTCATGTCCGTAAAGTAAAATTTTACCCTATTATCTTGCATACTTAACAAAGATGGGTATGGAACTTAATTTTTTTTTAAGAATGAGTTTTAATTCCTGATTATTTTTAAGATTTTCAGAACGTTTATTTTTCTATTGGGTCATTTCTAATTTTCGCCCAAGTAGATATTTAGCGTTTTTCATTAGTAAAACAAGTGCGTGTTCGGTTCATTTCCTTTTTTATAAAGTTAATTTAGGATGATTTATTTAAATAATCAATAAATTTATTTTAAGTAGTCAAAGATGCAATTTAAAATATCTTCCAATATAGAGTATATGTAAATTTTGTAAAAAATCTGATCACAGTATCCCGTTTTCACCTCAAGTTTATATCTAACAAAATGTGTTTTTTCTTTTTTGGTAAATAATTATAATTATAAAAAATCATATGATAAAAAAGATCTATGGTTTTATTAATAATTCGTGTTTGTGTTGGATAGAAATACACTGATTCTTCACTAACTTTGTTAATAAAAAATGCTTTGGTGTCACTTGTTCACACATCTTTTTCTTCTATACTTTTACGTAAATTTTATAAATTGAGATTGTAGTTAAAAGTAAAAGGCAAAAACATATCTATAATTTACGTTTCAAACATATTTCGTGCAATATATTTTTTTTTTTTTTTATTGTAAAATAATAACACACCATGTATAATATTAAATGTTCTAAAGAAAATGGAAAACAAATGAGAATTTAATGGGAAAAATTTAATTAAGTTATTTATTGTTTGCATTCGAAGGCCATATTTTTTAATTTTACAGATTGGTCCAAAAACATTGAAATACTAAATAGATTTTAATCAAATAGTTATTAAATATTTTTCTGCAGGTCTTTCTAAGTATTACATTTTAATGAAACCATTCCTACACAATCTGAATGGCGGTTATTTTATTACCCTCATTTTTATAACTTGGCGTCTGGTGTTGTCTTTTTAGCTTGTAATGGGTGTTTGTTTCAAGGCTAACAAAGTAAATTTTAAAAGTAAAATTTTTACAGCTATTATTTAAATATGTAGTCCAAATTTAATACACAATAGTTAAGAATAAGTCTTTCGGGTGAACAGCAATTTTTTGGGCTAATTATCAAACCTGAAATTAAGAAGTTTGTTACAATTAATACCTAATTTGAAGACCAAGAAAGCGTTAGCCCTAAGAACTACACCTGGAAATAACTGTTTTGTGTATTTGTGTTGCAATATATATGTAAAGGAGGACTCTACTTTAACCTTTCATTACTCGCGCGTAATTTAGTACACAATTACTCGCTGCGGACTGTCACTCCGCGTTTATTATTTCATGCAAAAAGACAACTTTAAATTAATAAAACAATAAGTATGTTTCTTATTGTTTAAAAAGATAAAAAATAACATACATAAATAAGTAATAAAAATACAATTGAGAAGAAAAACTGAATTTTACGTATTGATTTCAGTATAGCAGTCCGAACATACATACGAGTATAATGAGTGTTCTCCACATATGTATTTTCCACATTTCTTACAGGAAAATCTTGTTGGCCTATTTTTTCCCATCACAAAAACTACAGTGTCCTCTAGTATTTGCAAATATACAAACCATCTTCTTATTGGTGCCAGTTTGTCATACTTTTTTCTTCCTGTTCGGTTTTCCATATTGTCAAATCTTACATGCTCTATCCCTGTTGCACTAGAATTCCATAATTCATCTACATACAGATGGCTTACCTTCAATAATCCACCTTAATAGAAGAGACCAATTAATGCTTAAATTTCAGTGATATCCGTGGTTTTGGCATCTCGTTCTCTGGAATATTTTTTCGGTACACTCTCGATATGTAGATTTGTATACCCAACAATATTCCTACGCATATTTAGATCGATAAAATAATTCCATATTACCAAAATATATTTTAGATTTTTTGTAGACTTTTTAGGACCTGGCAAATGTTGAATATAATTTTCAGATCCGGTTCTAACTGATTTTACAGTTACATGTTTTTTTCATTTGGTGCATTTATCTTTTCCTGGAAAATATGGCCCTTTCGGCGACTTCACATCGTTTGTATCATCATTGGAAATTTCTTGTTCTGTATCACTGTCATGATATTTTGTTTCTAACAAATTTTCCTCATCATTATCAGACTCATCATCATAAGTAGCAAGTTCATCAACTATATCTTCCTGCATACAATATTCTATCAATTTATGTAGCCGCTCTTGTTCTTTCTAATAAAAAGCCATCTTGTTATACCCAAACACCCGTACTTAATGAAAATTATTAATCTTTTAATATCTAAAATTTGCCTTTTAATTAGAAAGCAATATCAAAAGCATAAGCGCAAAGTAACACGGTTACTCGCTGCGGACTCACACTCCGCATTTGCCTCTAGATTGGCAATACACGCACTACCTCAAATGAGGCTTTACAGTGGCAATAAGCGGCCGACGGTAGGAAGGTACTAAATGAGGGAGGTTTCAGGGAGCAACACGACGTGAGTAGATTAACCAAATATATGTCTGCGGAACGTCAGTCCGCACGCGAGTAACGGAAGGTTAAAGGCGCTTATTAATAAATTTTGTTAAAATGAAAACAATTGAAGAAAAGTAATCTATTCAAAAGGTATTTTACGTTTTAATATTCCATGGTTTGGACATCTGACCTTTTATATTTAAATGAAAGTATAAAAGTAAGATCTTTATATTACATAAAGTAAAAAAATAGAATAGTAGTTTAATATATATTATATATAATATATATATATATATATATATATATATATATATATATATATATATATATATATATATATATATATATATATAATATATATAGTGTGCCCCAAATTGGTGGGAATGTATGGATCTTGGAAACCACGTAGATAGAAAATCGGTTAAATGGGGAAAGTTTTAGACAATTATGTTAGTAAGCTAATCCCGTTTACTACACGGTTTTATCTACTCAGGTTTTTGAGAAATTTAGAAAAAACCTGAAACATGCATTTTCGAAAATCGGCCATATTTTTTTTATACGTTAAAATTTTTTAAATCTCAAAACTTCCTTAAAGCAACTTTTTTTTGTGGAATATGACCAAGTAGTCAATTTTTATTTTCTACGTTTTGGGTTTTTAGAATCATCATCAACTTCACTTTTTCATATGGGCGCCATATTGGATTTTTACGCAGCCAAATAGTGCTTTTTATTCTGATTTCAACAATGTATAACATGATATAGTTTAGGAGTTTATTACCTCATTTATTTCAAAAAACAAATATTTTCTCAGTTGGCCTTGATTACGGCGAATGTCATCTAGCGTCATTGGCAGCAGAAGAAATGTTAATATAGCTGCGCAAACGTATTTAGACAATTTTCCTGAAAGGCAGCATCCTAAACTAACATACTTTCGAAAACTGGTTACAAATTTGCTTAAATTTGAAAATTTTAAAAAACCACGACCTAAGCAGTACGTTGAGAAAATCGACAACGAGATGCTGCAGTTAAGCAACATTTTAAAGAAAATCCAACATCTTCAGCCGGGGATGTTGATAGAGAATTTCACATACCTAAGTCAACCATTCATAGGGAAGTTAGGACCATTTAAAAAAAATATCGTTAATATGTTGAGAGAAATGAACAACATTTTGAATTTTAAGTCGTTATTTTACATCTTCATTTTAGTGGGAATCTTAGTTTAGCCACTTTTCATTGTGTTTGTTTTCACTTTTTTCAATTAACTTGTTACGTGTAGTTTTGTTGTAACACGGTGTTAACGTTATAGCTATGTTCGCGAACCCATTTCTGTAAAATGTCTGTTCAGCTTATCTATTTTGCCAATTACTAATATTTTATTGTTTACAAAAAAAATTACGTTCGCCGGAATCAAGGCCAACTGAGAAAATATTTGTTTTTTGAAATAAATAAGGTTATAAACTCTTAAATTATAACATGTTATACATTGTTGAAATCAGAATAAAAAGCACTATTTGGCTGCACAAAAATCCAATATGGCGTCCATATGAAAAAATAAAGTTGATGATGATTCTAAAAACCCGAAACGTAGAAAATAAAAATTGACTAGTCGGTCATATTCTACAAAAAAAATTGCTTTGAAGAACTTTTTACATATTTGAAAAATTTCCACTTATAAAAAAAATTTTGCCGATTTTCGAAAATCCATGTTTCAGGTTTTTTCAAAATTTCTCAAAAACCTGAATAGATAAACATGGTTAGTAAACGGGATTAACTTACTTACATAATTGTCCAAAACTTTCCCCATTTAAACGATGTTGTATCTATCGTGGTTTCCAAGATCCCCTACCATTCCCCACCAATTTGGGACACACTGTATATATATATATATATATATATATATATATATATATATATATATATATATATATATATATATATTATATATATATATATATATATATATATATATATATATATATATATATATATATATATATATATATGTATCAATTCACTAATACTTTATAATATATACTTTAATATACTATTTTATTTTGTGTGAATTGCATATTGTGCATTTATAATCTTATCTATTCCAAAGAGAAAAATATGACAGTACAAACAGATTTAAAAAAATGCTTTCCATTTTGTAATTTCTTTCAGATGGAAATTAATTATGTATGGTTGCCAATATATTTATTTAAATTTTAATTTATTAAACCTGTATTATGGTTTCTACATTCTCTATATTTTAATATTAGGAGTTATATTTTTATAGGGTCTGATAGTTATTTTTTAACACGTTTAACTGCAATTTATGGTGTGGGAATCCAAGAGCTGAAAACAATTGCGTGTGTTATTAAGTTTTTAACTATAAATAATCCGATAAAATTGTTTTGTTTTAAAATGTTTTATAGACAGTAAAAATTAGCTTTTAAAAATAAATGTATATTTCTACAAATGTATTTGTGATACACTTAAAAAAATAAAACATCTTACTTCTGTATGTTTTGGATCCAGATATAACTATGTAGGTAATATGTATTAAACCCTTCAAATGTGTATTTTTTGTTACACCATGATTTTACAAATTTTATTGTATCAGTGTCTAAAAATGTGTCATGTAATTAAGTACTCTTGTTTTAAAATTGTTTTTCCTATCCAAATGGTTGCTTGTTTTTAATACATGCTTTATAATAGTTGGAAAATTTAGATTAGATTTTGTACTGTATATCTTGATCCAAAAAATAAAAAAAAAACTTTATGATGTCAACAATAGAGTGAGTAATAATAAGAACACCAATAAGGTTATTTTTATATTGACTATATATTTTTTTAGTGTAAATTTAGCTTTAACTCTATTCTCTTTACCCAATTTTAATTGTATAAATTTTATTTTGTAAATAGACTATGTTTATTTCCAGATCAGACGTTTCAACATTATTTAAATATTTATCGTTGGTGTTTTAGTGTTATAATTTAATAACTGATGTGTTAAACGATAATAATAATAGCCCGAGATTTTATTATAAAAGTTTAGAACACCAATTAAATAAGTGGTTATGGAAGTCACCAAAAAGTAAAATCTTATTGAGCATCAGAAATGAATCTATTTTATCTATTTTAACTCATGCTTTAAAAGATTTATACATAAAAATTATGTGCGTTTAAAGCAAAAATGCCTTCAACTTGCAATATTTTGTTTATGCAGGTTGAGAATAATTTCTTAGCCAAAGGTAATGGGTATTTTTCCAATAATGTTTAGTCCTACGGGTTTTCATTTTCAAGTGATGAGCTTTTATTACTACTTTTATTAGTGCTAATTAATTACTGGTATCGAATTTTAAACATCTAAAAGTATTTTGACAGTACTCGAATATGTTCTTGTTACCGTTATTTTTCGGTGTAAAGAATACAACAACTCATACTTATTAAAGGTTTAGTATGCTCGCTACCTTGTATCATTTGAGGTCCATTTCATTACCTCTACTAGGGCATTACCAGAGAAAGAAATAGCTTAAATTTTGTTTCCTTATCTTCTTGTGTTCAGAAGTACTCAAACAAAAACTATATTCTTTAAATTTTTAACAACCTGTAACTTGAAAACGAAAACCCAAGTACACAGTAGTACCAGTGGGGTTCAACTAAACCACAGCTTAAACTGCTGTTGTACAAATGGGTCTAAAAAGACACAAATTTATGGTCAAATATGTCGTTTGTTTCCGTTAACGTATTAAATTTTCTTTTTAATTTCCTGCTATCTACGAGTAGAACTTTACTTCTATTCTCATTTATAATAATTAAAATAACGATATAAATTCATATATTATTATAATTTATATTAAGAAAATACAAGATTTAGGATTTGATTCGATAATATTATTATTGTTATTTATCTTATGTCAATTTGTTACTGCTTATTTAAATGGGGACGTTTCATGATCAAGTTTATTTTGATGGCACATTTTGCTTTGAAAAAATACTATTTTTTCATCTCCCCTGTTTTCAAAAGGTTCTTCATTCTTAGTTCGCTTTACAGAAATAAAAAGACTGAACAAGTCATAAAGCACAAAATTATGTATTTATCCTTGTTAAAAATGCATATTTTATTTTCAAGATAAATACTAGTACTAGTTTTTATTAATTTTAAAGCGCCGAAAAGTTTAATCCTCATTTGTTTTCCGTTATGGGAATACTGCGACCTACAAATTTTATAGTCCAATAAATAAAGGGACAAAGCTGTAAATAAATCTGTAGTTTTCCCTTGTGGCGCAATTCTTGGGTCCCCGGGGATGCTTTCGAGCGAAAAAAAAGTTTATCAACATTAACAGGTGGGAAAGGGCTGAAAATGGCTCCTCAAGGCCCGAAAAATGTGTTTCTCGCTAATATCTGCCAAAATATGCGAATTGGAGAATTTTTGTTTAGACAAAAAATGAAGATTGTCTTGTAATCTACAAAAATGGTCCTTATAATTTTTTTCGAAAAATCGATAGTTTTCGAGATAACGGGACCCAAAAGTCCCCTCATTTTAGCTGCCGCTCTACCGCTAGAATGCCGCTATCTTTATGGATTTACTTATAAGCGGGCGGACGAATTGTTCCATTACTCGGGCAATAATGTACATTTTTTAATCATTCAAAGTTCATCGGAATGGGAAAAACCGTACCTATCATTGCATATGAGTTTGGGTCCATTCTGATTTTTCTAGAATATTGAAAAAAGCAGTCAAACATTTTGAGAGTGTCTTATTAATTTATTGATATTTTTTGAAAAATGGTTTGTTATTAACATTTCTTTTTTATAATGAGACCTTAGCAAGTGTTTAATGATCCCAGAAAAAAATGGTAAGGATCATTTTTGTAGATTTCAAGGTAATCTTCATTTTTTGTCTAAACACACATTTTTTAATGCGCATATTATGGCAGATATTCGCGAGAAACTCATTTTTGGGACTTTGGGGGGCCATTTTCAGCGGGTTCCTACGTCGAAATCGTGATAAACTTGTTCTCGCATGAAAGCATCCGCGAATACCTAAGAATTGCGAAACAAATGAAAACTGTACAGATTTATTTACAGCTTTGGGTACTTTCAGGTTTTCAGTTACGGACTATTACTCGTTATTTGTTTTTTATAAAGTGTATATGTGTATAAGTATACATTATGGAAGGTTTTTATTTTTTTTTTTTATGATAGAAGAAAGGTCAAAATATATTTACTAATATGGCTAACCTAAGCTTTTATTGTTATCATAAAACTATCGGCGCTTTAAAGACCACTCTAAAAAAATCAACTTGACGTTCCAATTCCAATGTTTTACTTTTAATTTTTGACTTCTATTTGCTCTATAAAAATTTTTGCTTGGTCACATATGCCATTAAATTTCTTATAACAATGTCGAAAACAAAGCAGTTACAACCATAAGTTTTATTTTCCATGGCATCTAGAATTATTTTAACTGATGTTAATTTTTTTCTCAATCTTTCTTTTCAGTTATATTCAGCACTTACACCAATATGTAATTTTAATCACTGCCATTTTTTAATATACTTTTTAAATCACACCTTTTGTTATATTCCTATATGTATTTAAAAAAAGGTGTTTCTCTTTAAAAATTTGTTGGATTTTTTTTTTGTTTCTCATAAGTTATTAGGGAACCACCTTGCGTGACTTTAAAATTGCGCGATGTAACGCTCCCCTCGTCTTCTATACTTTGGGGTCCTCTTCTGTGTGTGTCACCTAAGAGTGTATACTTATAACTTGCTAAAAGAAATGTTATAAGAAACAAAATAAGTGTTTCTACCAAACTTTTGAATGCGGCTCCCTAAGAGCCGTTTTTTATGTTTCAACAATTCCTTATCTTTGTTTTAAATCAATTTCGTTTTGATGTCCAATTAGAAGTATAAATAACCATCTAACAATATTAAACCCAAATGATCCCATTTAGTTAATATGGGCATCATGATAGGTTATGGAAATGCGACAATTATCCTCTGTATATTATAATTTGACGATATCAGTATTTTGTTTTAGAGGTAGCAATTTCTGAAGCAAGATTACGAGAATGTATACAATTTCTTGCTATTGCGGTTAAAAAAAGGTTTGTTTTAACGGGAAATAGACGATCTGATCACTATTACTACATTTCAGGATCGCTTGCTAAAAACCTAACTTTTTTGCTTTCATCTACTGTGTCGTATTTGTATTTCGTTGATTTTAAAATTCTGGCTAACCCTATATGTCCTCCTTAGTATTGCAGATCTTTCCTAGAATCTAACAAACGTTTTTTTGAAGTAAAAATGTATTATTTCTTTTACAATGCCGACTTTTATGATCTGCCTAAAGATTTGTGTTGAGTTCTATCCTATTTTGTAGTGAGAGCTATTTTTACCTGAAACAAAAAATATACAGCTCAAAACAAAATATCTACAAAGTTGATCGATCAAGAATTACAGATTTCTGATGACTACTTAGTCTATAAAAAAGAATATTTTTCTTTTAAAAACTCGCAAATCATTAAAAAACTTCAGGAAAGGGCTGGAAGAAACGGTACACGGAAAGAAAGGATAAGTTTTTCTTCTTGTTACGTCTAATTTGAAAGTTGTCCGCCTAACCCCGAAACCAGAACGTCATTTGGCAAAGCGGGAAATTTGGTTTGCTGGGTACTACTTACTTTTTTCTTTTAACTGCATTATCTATTTTGACTTTTTTCTAACTTCCAACTAGCAGTTGGAAATGTATAAAATTTGCGTTACTATTTCTACCAGTATTCTGACACTTAAGCACACAACAACTATTATGCACCATTTTTATTATTTTTATCTAATAGTTTACATTTGAATCAAGCATGATTTAACCAAAAATTTGACCACAGCGAGCGCTGGAATCGATTCAGCTGTCCCCACCATAAACTCGTACTTCGCACCTTGCCAATTAATAACATCTGTTAATGTTCTTACTTTTTTGATCATTTTGATCAATTAAATCTGACGAACTGACAACATTACACGTCAGAGAGATAGATCATAAATAAATAACGTCAACAATACAAATGAAGATTTTTATAAAGACAGTAATATTCAAATGTGCTTGGTCATTTATATCGGTTTAACATATTGGAAGCAACCTTGATAAAAATTGTGTGGAAATGAAAAAACACCCTTCAAAAACTTGCTTTTGGTTACGAATTAAATAGTAATATTGCATGACCTACCAGAGGCCCGATCCTGTAAGCAAATTTTTTGACATTCCTTTTCTCTATCTCTTTCAAAACAGTGACAAACTTATGAGTTACCTTTAAATGCAACAAGAACATGTGATCCCTATTTTGACATTCTCTTTCCTTATATTTTTACAGCCCAGGATGCCTATATAAAGTGAATGGGATATAGTTATAAGTTTATGTAGGGCTTTGTGATGTTTTCACCACTAGTACAAAAGGTCAACATAAGAGATATGATAGTAAAGATTTTTGAAAATCAAGTTTTTAAGTCATC
Organism: Listronotus oregonensis; assembly: GCA_019359885.1. Classification (NCBI taxonomy): domain Eukaryota; kingdom Metazoa; phylum Arthropoda; class Insecta; order Coleoptera; family Curculionidae; genus Listronotus; species Listronotus oregonensis. Next base: position 56,263 of record JAHBCN010000310.1, read on the forward strand.
AGTTTTAATTTGTTGAATCAAATAGTTTGAGATAACACTCTGTACATTACAAGGATTTACAGTATACAGTAAAGCGCAGAGCACTGCGAACATAGGACGATCCTGGACGATTTTGGATGTACCTAAAAACGCCGCACGCATTGCTTATCGATCAATAATTTTCGGCAAACAATAATTCATAAGACGCGCGTCGGCCGGCCAAGCGATCAATTCGTTTATTTTATTCCTGAAATAATTCTTTACTATCGAACGCTCGACAGCTATAGTTGTACGGTGTCGATTATTTGCGACCAAAAAGTTTTTTTTTAATAAAATAATAATTATGAATAATGGATGTTTACGAACTGGAAGAAAAATGGTATCACCGTGGAAATCCTGATAGGGGAATTAGGGAATTATTAATTAATTTATTTTCAACCAGGCTTACCCCACGATTTTCACTCTTCACCGAGTCATTAAAAACTTTCTGACATTTGGTTGTTTAACTCCAAGAAAACATAAACATGATAGTGCATCAGAAGAAAACAACGAAAGGAAAATGAAGGAAATTATGGTAGTGGCAAGTGTTATTGAAAATCCTACAATTTCATTAATACAATTGCACAACAGGTTAATTTTTGCAAAAGATCAGTGGGAAGAGTGCTGAAAAAAAAAGGATACCGATCCTACAAAGTAAGAAAAACCCATGAAATTTTCCCTGATGATCATTTTAGACGAATGCAATTTTGTGAAACTGTAATGGAAATGGAAAATAACAATGAAAATTTTATAAGAAACATTGTTCTTCATGGTCTCACCCAACGATTTTTTTTTTCTGGGGTCATGTAGAATCACAAATTTATGGTTTCCAGGAGAATAGGGCTAATAATCTACAAGAATTGCAATTACAAATTGAGAATTCTTTTAGGATTATTACCCTTAACATTCTAGCAAATGTCAGAAGGCGTTTTTATGACAATCTTGGTTATTGTTTGGCTCAGGAAGGTGGTTTATTTGAGCATCTTCGATAACTTGAAAGATTTTTTCTTTTTTTATTCTATGAATGCACATTAATTTATTTTTTTTTAAATATCTTCTCCGTTCCATTATTTATTTGAGAAAATTATTTTATTATGAAAAACGGTCTTGTAAGCAACTAATTTTAAATGTATGGCTGATAAGAAATCCGATCGAAGACGGTTGATGCTAGCTAGCTCCTGCTACTTGCCTATAAACACTGCATATTCTTACTGAAAATAAAAACGTAGTACACAACTAAACTGGGCAGATAACTCTTCCGAATTTATCACCGTACTCCCCACCAGTCCCAACCAAAAATGAGCCACGTGAGGAAACGAGACAGAAATTGAAATGCAAGCCACAAAATTATTATTGGTATTTTAGAATTGGGTACATCCAAAATCATCCGGGAGCCTCCTATGTTCGCCGTACGGTGCGCTTTACTGTATATGATCTATGATAAAACAAGAAACTCCCACTTTTAGTACATTAAATATTTGTCACAATTTCCTGAAGTAAGAACTGAAAGAAACATCTTTTTTATCAACAGAAGGTTTTCTTCTAAGATAAGTTTGAATATTTGTTTTATTTTACTTTATTTGAGGATCTGACTAAAAAAAAGTTTTATTCATATACTTTAACATGATTGGGTGGGTACACATACAGTTAATTTTTGGATCTTGTGAAATTACCTCTATGCAAGTTATTAGAAATGTAATATATATGAAGGTGTTTTGCCTCTCTCAGCGAATTTCTCCAAATATAAAGTGATATGTAACATTTTCGGTTAATTTTACTCTTACTGGAAGCTGGAAGCCAATTTCGAGCTAATTCAATTAATTATGTGCCAAATAGCATTAAGGGCTGGAAAAGTATTATTCATATGAAGTTTAAATATTTAATTTTCCAAAATCGTTACTTGTCCATCCTGTTTTGTTTTAATAGTTAAAGATTTTAGTACTTACAGAAAACAAATGTTTACTTTAAATTTGTGGCTGAAAACTCATAAGTAAAAAACCCTTCAACATCCAATATTGTAAATGTTTTTTTTTTAATAATTGTTTATTTTATTAATAATACTAACAAGTATGAAATAAAAATATTGATTTAATTACATCTGACAGGTTTAACGCCTTAACATTGCATTGTACAAATTAAACCAGAAAGAACATGTATGTATATGTAACAGCAGAGGAATTTGGCTAAAATAACGATACGATTAATGCACGGTTTTAAATATCGAACCATTTCAAATTAAAAAGTAAAATAATTTTCATATTTCAATCTACAGTATGTTCTATAATACCAATAATGGTCAGTTTGCTTATGTGCTAATTAATAATATTTATGCATGCTTTGCCATATGTATACATGTTTAGTTTTTTTATGTAATGTATTTACAAAGCCAGCGATCCAGTGATCTGGCTAAATTGTTTGAGCCTTAGATTATTCATGTAAAATTTTGTGTATCGTAATGATATTATCTATTATAACTTTTTACTGTACATCCTAACCAATTAGGCAAATATTTGTTTACTCTTTAGCAAAAACGGCAACTTTCTTGCTAATGTGTGTCAAAGGCCATAAGTAAAATTATACCGGGTGACAACTAAATCACTATCCAGCCCTTTATTTTCTTGAATAAAAACAGATGGCTTTCAAATTTTGAGATGATATATTATATCATAAGATGCTGATTTTGGATATCATAACATATGTCTATCACTTCCGGTTTAATCGAATACGATATCAATTTTGATTTTTTCAATGGAACACCCTATATATTTTTCGGAATTTGGATTCTACGGATCATTTCTGATATAAAATCTATATTATATCATATACCTATTTCTAATTGTTTTTGAGAAAATGGCGATTAAAGATGTCTAAACTACCGCACATTATGCAGTTTTATGAGAAAACAAATGAATGTTTTAAAAATTTGTTATGTTTAATTTAATTCTTCCTCTGAAGACTCTATCTGTGAAGGTCATAATAAAACTAGTTCCGGCTTTACCGGAATTACTGCGAAAATTAACTTTTCTAATAATGTTACTTCAAAAATGTTAATGCGACAACCTGTATATTTTTTAATATTTGTATTCTACAAGTCATTCCTGATATAAAATCTTTATTATATCCTATATCTATCTTTGTTAGTTTTTGAGAAAAGGGCGATTGAAACGACCGCACATTATGCAGTTATAGGGGCAAACAATTTTCTCAAAAACTAACAAAGATAGGTATATGATATAATATAGACTTTATATTAGAAATAAGTCGTAAAATCCAAATTTTAAAAAATATACAGGGTGTTGCATTAACCCATTACTGCATGAAGTTAAAATTGTCTCTAAATTTCGAAATTTTTTGTAGGGTAGTTCTTAAGTGGTCCAGTTTTAAGAAAAAAATTGTCATAGGTGTTTTTGGTTTTTTAATTTGGAAAAAAATGGCGTCCGTTATAACGGACACTATGCATAAAATACATATGAAATACAGGAAATACTCGTATATGATATATTATGTAATACATAATAAAGTACTTAAATAGACACCAATTTTCTTATTGGGTGTGATAATTCTTAAAAAAAAATTTAGGGTGAAGCCCAACATTGCACTTTAAGCAAATAAAATGAGCTTTTTTGCTGCAGTAGCCGCATCTTCTCTCAGTTTCATTATAGACAATCAGATGGTTGCGGCCATCAAATCTTATATTTTCACTCGGTGGCAATATAACCTTCCCTCGAGACGAAGGGGTTCCATGAGTGGTAAGTAAGTCCAAGGCTATAGATCTTCTAAACTCAAGCAGGCCTTTAGAACTGAATTGATTCTTTGGGTCTACTTTTCGCATCAAAAGCCAAGCATTTGATACTGAAACGTCGACAAGATAGGCAAAAATGGGCCACCACCATTTTTTTTTGGCGTATTCTAGTCCTGTATGAGGAAACAGCCTGATCCATCTTATCGACACCACCCATGCCCTTATTGTAATTAGCTAATGGCTTAGGCTGTGGAACTGTAATTTTTTCTTTCGCATCTCTCGAATACCTAGTACATGTTCCTCTATCTAAGCTGTCATAATTTGTTATACACGTAACTACCTTGTTGTCCTTCCATTTTATAAGAGCCACAGTATCACTTGCATCTGTCTGATATTCATAGTATCCTCTTGGTTGCTTTTCCATGAACTTTTTTTTCCGGAAGAGGGCATTTTGCGGTTTTTCCTTCCTGTATTGTAGCGGTGGCACAATAGCCCATCTCTGCTAGATAATTCAGTAGACCAATTGAAGAGTAGTAGTTATCGAAGAAAATCTTGAAACCTTTTCTTGGAGGAATATTTCCTTGTTTTATTAGAGAAATAACTGTATCGCCACCAACACCAAATACCTTTTCTTTTTTTTTCAGACTTGCCGGTGTAAATTTCAAATGTTAGTAGATATCCCGAACTTGTGCAAAGTGCCCAATTCTTAAAACCAAAACGAATAGGTTTGCACTTTATAAACTGTTTAGCGTAGTGCTTACCATAGTATGGTATCATACTCTCGTCTATTGACAAACTTTCTTCTAATCCGCCATGCTTTTGAAAAACAATGTTTAGGTGAGCTAGAAGAGGCCTTAGCTTATATAAGCGGTCGCGTTCGGTTTCATTTCCCATTCTACTGTTGTCATTTGCATGTCGCAGGATTGACTCAAACCTATTCAGCCGAATACTATTTTGTAGGATAACAGGCACGTCTGGTAAGCTGGACCAATACATCCTCTTGTTAGGGTACTTCGAATATCCAGAAAATATGAGTGCCCCTAATAATACATAGATTTCGTCCGATGTAACGTTCAAGAAGTTGTTTTTCTGTCCAGAATAAATGTTTGTTTGACCTTTTATATACATCAGGTCTTCAGTAAAAAACAACTGAAAAAACTCTCTTGGTGTTTTGCATGCTTTGACAGCATCCGAAGGTGGAACTTCTTCACATTCCCGTGTTATGTTCAAAGCAGGTATTGTTTTCTTCCAAGTGAAAGTTTTTTTATTAGCAACTTTTTCTGTAACACTGGCAGGTAAAGTGCTAGTAACTGAGGATTCATTTTCACTTCGACGTCTATATTTCGAAAGGGGCACATCTTCATCGCTAGAGTCACCAGATTTTGAAACTTCCACTCCATCCTTATTCTGAATATATGGAGTTGATTGAATCTCTATATCCGATTCTTCTGCTGAAAGTCGTCTAACATTTCTTTTTTGCTTCATAGGTTGAACTTCACATTGTGTCTAAAGCATTCGGGGACCCAAACAATTCAAATCTGCTAGATGTTCGTCATCACTAAGGTCCTCATCAATATCAGTATCGTCATTTTCTGCTGGTGGTATCGTAAATATATCAATTGGCTCTTGCGACTCATCATCTTCAAGAGCTTGGATAAGCTCTGCGAGGGGCAATCTAAAAAATAAAATAAAATGTGAACTATCCTGGATGCATAATGTCCGTTATAACGGACGAGCAAAACAAAAGCATTTTTTGGAAACAGTAACATCATAATAGACCCTTTTTCTTATATACTATAGCCTATAGATATGTAAAAATATATTTGTGCAGAAAAAGTACATAAAAAATTCTAAGAAAATCAAATATAAATAACTTACCCCTTGCCACGTTTTGTGTAAAGAGATGGATCCATGGCATAAAAAACACCAAATAACTTTCCTATACAATCGTTGATATACAAAAAACGCAGCGAATTTCTATTAACAAGGTTACTAGAACAGATTAATACTAATAGAATGCTTTTAGGTTATGTTAACGTGAGTGAAGCTAGCTTAATATGGCGTCCGTTTAAACGGCCACTATGCACTAATGGGTTAAAAATTTTGAAGTGACATTATTAGAAAAGTCAGTTTTCGCAGCACTTCCGGTAAAGCCGGAAGTGGTTTTATTATGACCCCCACAGATAGGGTCTTTAGGAAGAATTAAATTAAAAATATAAAATTTTTATAACATTTATTTGTTTTCCCATAAAACTGCATAATGTGCGATCGTTTGGACATCTTTAATCGCCCTTTTCTCAAAAACAAGCAGAGATGGGTATAGGGTATAATATTGATTTTATATCTGAAATGATCCGTAGAATCCAAATTCCGAAAAATATACAGGGTGTTCCATTAAAAAAATTAAAGTTGATGTAGTTTTCGGTTAAACCGGAAGTGATAGACACATGTTATATTATCCAAAATCATCATCTTATGATATAATATGTCATCCAAAAGTTTAAAAGCCATATGTCTTTATTCAAGAAAATAAAGGGCTGGGTAGTGATTTCGTTGTCACCCGGTATATTTATTTAGTTGCAACAAACTGTTGTAGTAAAGTTCGTCTTTCGATGGTTTATTAGTATTAAATTTGTCTGGATTTCGAAACGACCATCAAAAAATGGTATCTCTAATCTTTCTGTATTTTTTACCAATTCTAAAAAAGTTTATGCTGCCTCTTTGTTACGACTAAATAGTTTCAGACAGGAATCATACTTTTCCACATTAGGCTATTTACTATAAATATAAATAAAAGGGGTAATAATGAACAAATTCGTAAGAGTAATGGTTTTTAAGTGCCTTAATGTAAAAAATTTAAAATTAAAAGGTGCTATTAAATCTATGTTTGTGTTTTTGAGAAGGCGGTTAATTTACCATTATTCTAAAAATTCTATATTATCTTGATTCTATGCATTTTTAGCAGAAATATGTGAAAAGCTTTTTTTGTAGGGAACGACATTTTCTATCAATATGGCAACTTTTTAAGTTGAAATAAAAAATGATTGCAAAATACATGCAAAACACAGTGATGCCAAGTACTCAAAATATTTTCCCCTAAGCCTATTTTAAAATCCCCTAAATTCAAACCAAGATACCGTAATTTTTTTTAGTAAATAAAAGGTCCAATTAAGTATTCATAATTTTTATAACATCTAATAGATTAACTTTTATATTCTTATTATAATAAAGCTTTAAGTAAAAAATGTAATATAAGAATATTTCATAAGATTATAAAAAAACGGTAAATTATTTATTTGTCAGTAGGTCAGTAAATAAATACATCACATAAACATACAACAAGTTGTTTACTTAAATTTCTTTTCCTAAAAAAAAATATTACCCGAAAAAATCCCGTTTTTCAAATTTTTCCCCCTAAATTTAGGGGAAAAATCGCCCAAGTTGGCATCACTGGCAAAAAAATGATTAAAAATATTTAAAAAAAAAATCTCATTTTTTTCTGAGGTAGGATAGGTATTGTAAGTGACGCTTTATTCATTATTGCAAATTTTCTTTTTTATCAGCCTAAATTTATTAGCATTTTTTATTTTATTTTTTTCATATTTAGGCACCCAAAACTATAACCAATCAAAAAATTGCTTTTACGTATTTGTGTCTTATTTAAAGTGATAGTCCATAGCCGACATGGTTATGAGTAAGGTAAAATATCTTACTCATCCGTTTTTTATTTGCTGAAGAGAACTATGCGAAATTTACAAACAGTCGAAAGACAATCTTTATCACTATAAAAAAATATTTATATTAAGTTCTACCATTATTCATGAAATGCTGAAAGCTTTAATGTTTGAACTGCTGCTATACATGTGATTTAATTTGTAATATAAGGTGACATCACATTATTTTTGTTATTATGCTTTGCTATTTTGCTAAGACAAACTTTTCAGGAAAATTTCTATTGAATTTGCGGTAGGCTCTAGGTGAAACATTGTAACAAATTTAATTTAAAATAAAACACTCGGTGTAAAGTTTCACAAATTTTTATTCAGATAGATCTGACACGTGTTTCGGTCTCACGACCATTTTCAAAGATCTTTTTAAGAAGAATGAGCTTAAAAATAAAATAAAATTATCTTAAACTTACACAGATGGCCTATAGTAAACATTTTATGGCACTAAATTATTTTGATTGCAGCGTCTAAGATGGGCGTACCTACAAAATCTGTTTGAGTATTTGTTAAGTTGTCTTTATTGCTTATAGATTTCTTAATGGCCAAAATTTCCAAATAATCCATTTGTTTACCCTTCTGAATGTTATGTAATAACTTTACATCCCCATTATTAAAAAAATGATTATTGTCTATGCAGTGTTCCGCAAAACCGGTATTTCTCTTGCTGTGTAGAATTGAATTTCTGTGTTCTTTTATTCTATCCTGTAAAGAACGCCCTGTTTGCCCTATATAGGTTGCGTCACACTCATTACAACATATTTTATATATTCCGGATTGTTGATTCTTAGGACTTTTTTCTTTGTTATTTACTAAAACCCTTGCCAAATTATTTTTATTAACTGAAATACAATTAATTCCTAATTTGCGAAAATTATTGCTAATTTTATTACTTATACCAGAGACATAATTTATAGCAAACCATTTTTTAGCCTTACTATCATTTGAAGTAATGTGTATAAAAATGCTTTTGAATATTTTTATGTTTTTTGTTTCTTATCAGTTTGTTGATGATTGCGGGACTGTATCCATTATTTGTAGCTATTGTTTTTATTATATTGACTTCTTTTAGGTAGTTTTCTTGGCTTAATGGAACACTTAATAACCTATGAATCAAACTATGGAAGGCCGACATTTTTATTTGCCAAGACTGGTTAGAATTTGCATGTATAATTGTATCTGCTGTGGTTGGTTTACGGAAAATATCAAAATCGAAAGTATTGTTTTTACGGCTAATTTTCAAATCTAAAAAGTTAAGTGAGCTATTTTCTTCCGTTTCTATTGTGAATTTAATATTTTTGTTGATGTTATTTATGTATGTTAAGAATTGTGAGAGTTGTCTATCTGTTCCAGTCCATATACAAAAAATGTCATCCACGTACCTAGCCCAAAAGTAAACATGGTTTGCTATAAATTATGTCTCTGAGTCTCTGGTAGGTATAAGTAATAAAATTAGCAATAATTTTCGCAAATTAGGAATTAATTGTATTTCAGTTAATAAAAATAATTTGGCAAGGGCTTTAGTAAATAACAAAGAAAAAAGTCCTAAGAATCAACAATCCGGAATATATAAAATATGTTGTAATGAGTGTGACGCAACCTATATAGGGCAAACAGGGCGTTCTTTACAGGATAGAATAAAAGAACACAGAAATTCAATTCTACACAGCAAGAGAAATACCGGTTTTGCGGAACACTGCATAGACAATAATCATTTTTTTAATAATGGGGATGTAAAGTTATTACATAACATTCAGAAGGGTAAACAAATGGATTATTTGGAAATTTTGGCCATTAAGAAATCTATAAGCAATAAAGACAACTTAACAAATACTCAAACAGATTTTGTAGGTACGCCCATCTTAGACGCTGCAATCAAAATAATTTAGTGCCATAAAATGTTTACTATAGGCCATCTGTGTAAGTTTAAGATAATTTTATTTTATTTTTAAGCTCATTCTTCTTAAAAAGATCTTTGAAAATGGTCGTGAGACCGAAACACGTGTCAGATCTATCTGAATAAAAATTTGTGAAACTTTACACCGAGTGTTTTATTTTAAATTAAATTTTTTCAGGAAAAGATATTAATCCATTTTAGAACAGTATAAAGTTTTAGATTAAATTTCAGATGGATTACTTAAAGTTTTGAGCTTAAAGGTGGTGTTACTTGTTTTTAATAATTATTTAATTTATTCTCTCAAACATATGAAATTTTCACAGTTTAACATTTAACTTTGGCTTTAGATAACTTTATCGTAAATTTAGATTTATAAGTAGTGTTTAAAAATTGTTCTCATTTAACAAACTAACCAGATAAAATATGTAACATCACCTTGTGGGAAGTTGTGTCATAAAAAATATAAAACATCACCACATAAAGTTCAACTTTCGCAAAATTTCGAAATTAATAAATACACATATTTTTTTTAGTTTTCTGCTACAGTAAGCTAAAACAATTGCTACCTGAAATGTTCGAAGATTTTAGTATGGCATCGGTTCATTATAAATAATACTTGGCCTACATAGATATACATATCGCCTATGCACAAGAAAAGTGACACAACTAAAAAAAAAAGAAAATTGCACGAGTGACGTTTAAAGTTTTAGCAAGGCTATCGTAGAATATTACAAGATAACTCACATTATAATATTACATCTCGAAGTTGTGGGTGGTAAAGCAATCCTTGGCTTGTAACTCCTGATACTTTTTTTGGTATTATTAGTTTTGCTTTAATATTTATGGGCTAATTATTAGACTCGTTTTGAATTATGTCACTTTTCTAGAAAAACTAAAAATAATACTAGGAGGTTATGATCACTTAATTAACATTAAAATGAACTTTATTCAGAAAAACATAAACATACGAGTTTCTCAACATCGCTAATTTATAAGAGATTACAAACAAAGCAGTAGGTATAATACTTAAAAGTATGAGAAGGAAAATCATTTTTTAAAACAGTTACAAGAATCATAATAAACTTAAGGCATTATTTAATATTTAGCCTGAAAAACAAACAGTAAATACATAGCGAACAAATCAAATAACTGCTAACAGAAAATTTTAAAAACTATTATAGAAATTAAAATAATATTTTGGAATAACATTCTTTTTAAATAGGCCCAAAATACTTTGTTTTTTCTTTTCATTAAAGGGGGACTTTGTTATATACAACTGTTTCAGTAAAATTGTTTGGTTTTTATTGTTTCTTGGTGGCTTGATTTCCGCTGTTTGAAATTCATTTTCTTCAAAAGAAGTTTTAAAAAACATTTTGTTTTCATTTTTTAAAAACCGTACTACCTTTAAATCTCCAATTTTTAGAGGCTCATTCTTAGAATTTTTTAGATTATTTAAACCCATTTTTACAAGGTCCTTTATATCAAAAAAACTTTCGTATGTTAACTCATCTACTGCATAAGGTTGACCGGTCTTTTTTGCCGTTGTTATAAGGGTGACATAATGGTCAGGAACATAGATTGGCCCTGATTTAAGTGAACGTGCTATTTGTCGCTCAATGACAGAATGAACGCTGTCGCCCTCATTCTGCGTATGTCCTTTGACTAGGAATTTGTGAGTTATGGAGTTAATATACGAATAATTTTGTACTATGTATAAATACATAGAGAACATAAAGCGGTTCTTTTGCTGCCCGCAGCAATTATCGGAGAAGAATATCAAGTCGATGATATTATTTTCCTTTTCGTTAGCACACGTTTCAAGAGATTGTATATACTTCATTACGCAAGTTCCTATTTCACATACGCCTCTATTAGCCTGAGATTCGTCCCATACAAAACATTTGGCAGTATTTGTTTTCATCTCGTACACGGTAAAATTAAAAACATTGAGTTTTGACGTGTAATAAAAGCAAGATACCTCTCCTCTTGGACATTGTAAAACGGCCTGTAGATCATAGACAGCTACAATAGTATTTTCTGGACTACTATCCTTATCTTGTGCTTTCTCTTGTCGAGCTAATTCTTTTTCTTTTAAATGACTCTCATAGTTTTCTTTTAGGTGTACTTTTTCTTCAACGGAAGCATTTGAATAAGCCACGCAATCCTCGCATTGGTCTTTTTTTGGCGAGAAGAAGGATACATTAAATTCACTGTTAAATATTCTAGAGAACATTAGGTAGTTAGCAAAAGATTCTCCGTTTTCTTTACGGACCTTCACGTAATCTCGATAAATTTCCGCTAAAGTTTTGCCACCTTCTATGTATTCTCTTTTAGAATCGGCTCTTCTATAATGGCTTTCGATTTTCGGAATACTTCGAATATGTTCCCTTACTCCATTTTTAATTGCATCGTCTACTCGATGATGTTTACCGTGCTTGCCCCTCATTTCAGAAGCAATCATACCTCAGGCGCATAGTGTTTTTTTCTGAACAATTGTCCGAATAGGACGATCTGAAATAGCCAAGGTGGACTTAAAAAAAGTTTTGCATACCCTGTGTCTTCTACCTTCTACCGTGAAATAATATGCGTTATTTGGTTTTCTATCACTGCCCTCTCGAGTATAACGATATTTTGGAGTTAAATTTTCAATATGTGCTGATAAGTAGCAGCGCTGGGTCTGAGAAAGCTTCCAATAATCAGAAAATATTTTAAGACGAGTCTCATTTGATATATTGGCACCACATTTTAACCAACATGTCTCTGCATGGTTTTCCTAATTCTTTTTCCTTAAATGTTTTTTTTTTGTTTTGCTACAAGAAACGCAGCTTTGGCCTGAATTTCTTAGACGTTTTGCTGTGTTTTTCTTCCAGGATTCCGGGTTTGCTTTTCTTTTCCTCACTTTCTTCAGTTCAGGTACCTCTTTCACTAAAACATGACCATCTCGCAAGTTTTGATGGACATTGCTCTCTTCGCTATCGCTGCTGGAAGAAGATTTTGATATAATATAATCTGGATCACGTACAGAATCATCGGACGAAAATGGCTCTTCATCACTTCCTAAAATAGGCATAGAATGCACATTTAAATAAGAAACAATAATTAACTTACCATTACTTTCAATCAGTCGTGACTCTGTTAAATTAGGTAAACATTCGTTTAAAATTTGCAAATTTTCAGCAATGCATGGGATTTCCATGAATATCAAATTGGTGGTCTAAGGTTAAACCTGAGCTGGCGATTACGTTAGCAATAGGGCAATCCATTTGTGCTTTGGTAGAAATGGTACCTGTAACGTTATAAATAAATATGCTTTACCACTGTCAACAAACATTTTCTAACTTGCAAACAAAGACAAGAAATAAAATTGTAGTTAATGCAAAAAAACTTACCTTTATTTTCTGACAGTTGTGACTCTATTATATTAGATGAATGTTCGTTTGAAAATTTCAAATTTTCAGCAGTGCTTGGGATTTCTATATTATTATTAAATGGGTGGTCTAAAGTTAAACTTGAGCTGACGATTATGTTAGTAATAGGGCAATCAGTATTTGCTGCTTTGGTAGAAATCTCTGTAACGTTATAAAGGAAATGCATTACCACTTTCAATGATTTTCTAACTTGCAAACAAATACAAGAAATAAAATGGCCTTTAGGTAACGTAAAAAGCTTACCTTCATTTTTTGTCGGTCTTGGCTCGATTATATGAGGTGAACTTTCGTTTAAAATCTGCAGTATTTCAACAGTGCATGGAATTTCTATATTATTATCAAACTGGCGGTCTAAGGTTAAACTTGAACTGGCGACTGGGTCAGCAATAGGGCAATCCATATTTAGTGCTTTGGTAACCGTTTTTCCTTTTTTTGCCAATTCTACAATTAGCCTTAATGACATTTTTTCTTTAAAAAAAGATACCTTGGTATTAATTTATTTCTTAAATCTTCGTATCCAGAAAAGTGTCACAAGCCTAAAAGTAGGTAGCAAAAATTAAGACTTATTATCAAGAAAAATGTCGCAAATTTAAATATTACTTTAAAATGATAAAAGAGTATCAAGAAAAATGGCTCAACCTCAAATAATACACTAGTAAGATAAAATTATATTGAAAGTAATACTTACTTTTTCAGAATAAAAGTCCCGAACACAAATATGTCGTTTTTCTTCATACACACAGTAACAAATCTAGGGTTCAATTCAAAATGTGTCGATTTTGCAGAGAAACACGAGCACCTTTCGGATCAAGAGTCGGTGTTTAGCTAAATCGGTCACTTTTCGCGATCATTCCGGATCGCTTTGGTTTGCGCGCCAAAGTGACATAAGTGACTTCTAGCGTTTATTTGTTCAGTATTGTTTGTGTCGTCTTTCTAAATAATAATTTGGATGTCGAAGATATTTTTTATGTAGAAAAACGAAAATTCAAAAATTTTGATTTGTGTCACTTTTTTTGTGCATAGGCGATATCATAACTATTACAACGGATATACAGAAATTACACGGCAGCTTCCAAAAACTCCAGATCAACATAAACAGAATTTGATACGAAGCACTAGATTAATTAAATTTGTTCAAAAGTTACATCAACATTGGTGCTAGATTTTCCTATTTATAAAGACCGTACCACAGCACCTTCACATTTTTAAGCAAGCTATCCCACATAACAAACCGTCTTCTATAAAAGTTATACCATATGTCAACCACACTCGCTACGGCCGAGAGAGATCGACCTGTGCAGGTGTGCCTGCGCAGGTAGACCGGATGTCGTAGCATGTATGGGACGATTAGGAACGCCGGTGTGAATTGATTTTTGATGTTGCTCCGGTTGCCTGCACAGGTCTGTTTCAGTACACGCTCCGCATAGGCACACCTGCACGTGTCGACCTCTCCGGGAGTCCGTAGCGTGAGCGGTCTGCATTATGCATGTATGTATGCCTTTATACCATTTAAGTAATTTTTAAAAGTAACGCCAACACAATTAAATGATTTTTTTGTTTTGCTAAGTTTGACCGCTCATAAGAAAGAAATAAGAATTAACAGACCTTTTTTGCGACAACAAACATGATTATGTCTTAGGGGCAATAAAGTCGACAACATTTTTGGTATCGTAATTTAATATCAGTCAATGGCAAACCAGCTCAGGAATTTTTGTTTAGAACCGACTGAAAACATAAGGTTTTAAAATTACCTATGCGAATTTTATGTTACTCCGTTTTATGTATCAAAGTGTGTTGATGATAATTGGAATAAATAATTAATATAGATTGCTAGATCTATTAAATAGATAAATAAAACGTTCTCTTTTAACTTAAAAAATATTTATTAAATGTCATAATTGGTTTTAATTCCAACATCATTGTATTTCTTTAGTCACACACACAGATATGACACAACTTTCCTTTAATAGAGTGAATTTCTCTGTACTTAGTACAATAAATCAGAAAGTATCTGGTGCTATTTTATGTAGTTATTAAAAAGTTTACTGCATATATTTTTATTTACATACTGTACGTTGTGTTCCACGTTAATCTTTTATATTGTAAGATTACGTAAAATATTAAATGTTTAATGTATATTATTTTAGTGAGTATTTTTTTCTGTAATTCCATTAACTGACCCAATATATATATATATATATATATATATATATATATATATATATATATATATATATATATATATATATATATATATATATATATATATATATATATATATATATATATATATATATATATATATACCGGGTGACAACGAAATCACTACCCAGCCTTTTATTTTCTTGAATAAAAACATACAGCTTTCAAATTTAAGGATGCAATAATATATCATAAGGTGCTGATTTTGGATATTATAACATGTCTCTATCACTTCCGGTTTAACCGGAAACGACATCAACTTTGATTTTTCAATGGAGTACCCTGTATATTTTTTTAAATTTGGATTCTGCAGATCATTTCTGATATAAAATCTTATATTATATCCTATACCTATCTCTGCTAGTTTTTGAGAAAATGGCGATTAAAAATGTCCAAACTACCGCATATTATGCAATTTTATGGGAAAACAAATAAATGATATAAAAAATTATTATGTTTAATTTAATTTTTTCTGAAGACTCTATCTGTGGAGGTCATAATAAAACTACTTCCGGCACACCGGAAGTGCTGCAAAAATTGACTTTTCTAATAATGTTACTTCAAAAATTTAAATGCAACACCCTGTATGTTTTTTTAAATTTGGATTCTACGGCTCATTCCTAATATAAAATCTATATTATATCCTATACCTATCTTTGTAAGTTTTTGAGAAAATGGCGATTGAAGATGTCCAAACGACCGCAATTATGCAGTTAGGGAAAAAAATAAACTTTAGAAAATTAATAAGCCTAAAATAATTCAGGCCATCTCTTTGGAGCAATTTTGTTATTTTAATATTAGTTTTTTATTTAAGTAGTTAATTAAAAAATAATTTAATATTAAATTAAAAAATACTAAATGTTTCTAACGTTTATTTTTTCCCTATAACTTTATAATATGGGACATCTTCAATCGCCATTTCTCAAAAACTAACAAAGATAGGTATAGGACATAATATAGGTTTTATATTAAGGAATAAATAAATAGAATAAATTTAAGGTGTTACGGGGTATTACGGAAAAGTCCACTACGGGGGCATTAAATAATTATGACGGATAAGTCTTCAAGAAAAAATTAAATTAAACATAATAATTTTATATCATTTTGTTTTTTCCCATAAAACTGCATAATAATACTTGTAGTTGTTTAACAATCGCCATTTTCGGGGGTGCATTTTACATATCAGTAAATTTAAAAAAATAACTTAAACCGGAATATAATATCCAAAATCTCTTATATTATAGCATCCTTAAATTTAATATATTTTATTCAAAAATTAATATATATATATATATATATATATATATATATATATATATATATATATATATATATATATATATATATATATATATATATATATATATATATATGTATATATATATATATATATATATATATATATCACAGCCCTACTTCACTACAAGCCGTGAACAAGGAAATCTGGCTTATGCCTTTTTGATCTAGCGACAAACGTTTAGTCATGATTTACGTTGAATGACCTGTTTCTCTGTTGTGTTATTGTGAATAAATCAACTTTTTTTGAAAATATTGTTAAGATAAGCTAAACCTGTAAAAGGTCTTACTGTGTGAAATTTGTGAGTGACCGGGACAGTTTTTTTCCGCAGACATTGCGTAAAAATAAGAATATCTGCGGTTGCAATGTGCCGGTGTTATAAAGTACTTAAAGTAAATGGCGGCAAATGAACTTGACATTTTGTGGTGGTGTTTTTTAAAAAATAATTAAAATTGAAAGTGTGTTTTAATGATTCGTGTTTGGCTTTAATTTTGAAGGTATTTTTTTAGTTATTTTTTAAAAACAGTAACAAATATTAGCATTGGAAATTACCGTAAGTACTTAGGTATACATTTTTGGAATTTTGTCGTTCGTTTTTTGATTTTTGTTATGGCGTTGCATAGGTACTTAGTGCCTGCTTATTAGATACTATTTAGTTACTGTTATTATTATTATTTCCTCCAAGTCCTTGTTGTGTGCCTGGGGTGCAAAATCCAATTATAAAACTTCTCTTGATGCAGGAGAACCAGCTGTATCTGTTTCACCTTTCCAAAGGACGAAAACCTTAAAGCCCATTAAACGCAGGAATATTCCTAGACAGTCTCAAAATATTCTGTGGTTTGCGCTAAGCATTTTGTAGAAAGTGACATTATTAGAGAGGATGATTATCGCTTGCCAGATGGGTCAATGCAAAAGGTACCTACCAAAACTAGACTAAAGTTAAATGCAGTGCCTAGTATTTTTCCAAATTTACCACATTACTCAAAAACAGTCCCTGTTTCCCGAAAAAGTCCTGCTGAAAGCTTGGCATAAACTTGAAAACAATAATGGTCCTTACAAACGACACCTATTCTGCACTTTGCCATAGTACCTCTGTTTTACTAGAAATAATTGACTATTCATTTTCAAAATTTGATTTGTCGTATATTTTACCAGGTAAATTTACTACTGAAAAGTTAGAAAAAGATTTATTAAATACAGACTTCTCGGAGGTTGTAATTACAATGTTAGCTTTGATGATATTTTAAATGCTGAGAAAAAATTATTCAAACATATATTTAGAAGCGCTGCTGATGGTAATTTCTAACAGCTGAGATTAAAAAACAGGGAGACAGCTGTATCAGGAAAATGATCTTGATTGGACAATACCTCAAAATAATTACACTGAAAAATTTTTGTTTTTTTACTTGAAACTGAATACCTAAATGAATATGAAATTGACAAATCGGTACAAATTTATATAGCCGGTTATGCTGCCCACAAAATTGTAAAATAATAATTGTAACATCTGTGTTTCTTTTCTTGTTAGTAAGGGAAACCTAATTGACGACGAATACTTTGATTGTCTACAGCATTGGCGGTTTAAAGGTTCCTACAGAAATTGTTAAAGACGTTGTGTTCCATATGTGCGCGATTTTTGAGAAAATTATTAATGACCCTGATACTGAGAGTGACTTCCTAAAAATGGAAAATCAAAAAGCTATCCTGTGTGATCTAACTAATTTAAGCACTAGACAACATGAAGGCTTTAATGATTTATGCTCGCAATGTATTTGTGGTAACGAGAACAAAAATATGTTCATTATGATGTGCTCTATATTTTCAAACATTCTTTTAAATAATTATGTTAAAAAAGAAATAACAAAAATGCCACAGAAAAATCGGAAAAAGGCTGAGTCAAAAAACAAAAAAAAAGGAAACTAGACACATTTAATAAATAAATAAACAAAACTAAAACTAAGTACAATTACTAACTAAATGTTAAATTACACTTGTTTTTTGCTTTACAACAGCATCATGTTCTTATGCCTTGACCTATGCACATAAATTAATTTGTTTATTTTAAATATTATATAAATATATTTATTTTTCAATTATTATACTGATTTAATTATTTTAATGGAAATATCAATACTATTTACGCGATCTGAATTGAGCCTTAAATGAATTTAAAAATATGCGCCTCGATACCCGGATTACGCTCATCGCGCTCGAGGGAAACCGATCTGAATCTCTTGCCGGTTTGCGGCGTTTGCCAAGTGGTTGTTCACGGCTTGTAGTGAAGTAGGGCTGTGTATATATATATATATATATATATATATATATATATATATATATATATATATATATATATATATATATATATATATATATATATATATATATATATATATATTCATTGTTCTTCTTCATTGTTTCTTGGGTATGAGTTTTCTGTATAATTCAAACAACAATATTTCTTTACGTTCCACACCTACATGGAGGGGCTTTAAAAAAAGATTTTTTACTTTATTTTCATGATTTTTAAAAATATCATCTACAAAAAAAAAAAATATCATCAGGCATACAACTTAAAATAATAATATAGAGATATAGGACAATTTACATTTGTAAAAATTCTGCAGTCTAAATTATTTCATTATATTTACGTACACTAACAATTAAATACTGGCAATTACATGATAATACATACATTTTAAAAACTTTAAAAACAATTTATTTTATTGTTCCTTTTTTAGTAAATCAAAAGTACACCTGAAAGAAACATATTGTTGGCATCATTTATAACAGGTAATTTTACTGTCAGTAGCCGGAAGGATGAAGTATTCTAATTGTTTTATAGTAAAAAAATATTTAAGAAAATTTATGAAAACAATTTTAAAGATGCTTATGCTATGTAGTCCAGATAATTTTCAATTTAATAGGGACAAGTTTTATTTTTTTAACAGAGGTTTTTTTTCCATAAGGTGACTTCCTTTAACTATTTAATTAAATTATAATATATATTTGGCTTAGGAGTTTGTCAATGTCTTTTTTGTTGTTTACGCAATTGTTATTTTTTTGATGAATCATTTCCTTTACAGTAAGTTTATGGTAGTTTTGTAAAATCAGTATTTTAGTTTCTGCAAAAGTTAAAGGTATGTTTGGTTTCGTGTTCGTGTTGTGTAATGCGGTAGAAACGGATTTTTGGTATTTGTGACCATTTAAACGATTGTTAAGATGTTGGGTTGTCATACCTATATATTGGTTTGGACAATTTGAACACGGAATTGCATAAATAACATTTGACATTTTGGGAGAGTGTTTGACTTTTTAATTATGTAAACAACTGATTTACTACGTTCTGTCCTTTGTGACATACCGTTATTTTATGTTTATTGAATATGTTTAATTTTTTTCTGATAAATTATTTGTATATGGCATAGCAATATATTTTTTATCTTCCACGTTTTCTTGTTTATTGTTAGAGGTTTCTTTATTTGTAAAATTTGTGTATCCTTTGTTTTATTAGTTTGTTAATGAGTTTCTTGGGAAAATTGTTATTTTGTAGAACAGCTCTGACCATATTTAGTGCTATTTCTCTGTATTCAGGAATGATGTTAATTGCTATCTGCTAATCTATAATGACTACTATGTTTTTTGATTTTGACGGGTGGTTTGAATTATAATTTAGGTATCTTCAGACCATGTTGGCTGGTTGCCAAATTGTTTTTAATTTGTTGTTATCTTGATTTCTTATAATTGTCATATCTAAGAAATTTATTTTACTGCCATTTAGTTCGGCCTCAAGGGTGAATTGCAGTTTTGGGTGATATGAGTTAAATTTGTCTAACACATCTGGTAGCTTTATCTTCTGGAACAGCCATAATAATAATCATCGACATATCTTTTAAAAAATATATAATTGGAATATTCAAATTTTTTATTACCTCTTTTTCCAAATATTCCATGACCATGAAATTGGGGCACCCGCATTGCACATCCGTCAAGTTGCTTATAAAAAGAATCATTATACTGAAAGTAATTACTGGTAAGAGTAAGCTTTACTGCCTCAATAAAATCGTTTTGTGAAAGAGAAGTGTAATCTCTAAGAATGTCCCATTTTTCCTTTAGGATATGTGATACAAGATTTGTTGGAATATTTGTATACAACGATACTACATCCAGAGATATTAATTTATAGTTATGTGGTATTGCTGTTTTGTCTAGAAATTCTTTAAGGGTAAAAGAATCTTTTATGTAGTATTCATTTTGTTTGGTAATTTTAGAAATACACTCGGATAGATATTTAGACAAATTATAAAACGGTGATTGAATAGAAGAGACGATAAAAACGGTGATTGAATAGAAGAGACGATAGGTCTTAGAGGAATGTTTTGTTTATGTAATTTAGGTAGCCCATATATTTTAGGTGGAATAGCATTGTGTGTATAGACAACCGTTTGGATTCTTACTCGTTTATTGATTTTTTGTTTAACATTTTTTTATTAGTGCATTGTTTTTGTTTTTGGTATGCAGTCCGTTGGGTCACTTTTTAATTTTTTATAGTTGTTAGTGTCACTTAGTAAGTCGTTGATTTTGCTATGTTGTAATTGCTTGTGTTCATTATTACTGTTTTATTACTTTTATCTGGTTTTAAGCTGATATTTGAGGATTATCTTTTAAAAATTTTCTTGTTTTCGTAACTTGTTTTTGTATTTTTTTTGAGTTTTTTGTTACATTTAATGTTTTTTTATGCCTTTATTTAAAAGAGGTCATAAAAAATTTAGATATTCCAATTATATTTTTTAAAAGATATGTCGATGATTTGTAGTATGGATATTCCAGAAGATAAAAGTACCGATGTGTTAGACACCAAATTTAACTCATATCACCCAAAACTACAATTCACCCTTCGGGGAATCGAACTAAATGGCAAAATAAATTTCTTAGATATGACAATTATAAGAAATCAAGATAACCACAAAAAATTAAAAACAATTTGGTACACCAAACCAACATGGTCTGGAAGATACCTAAATTATAATTCAAACCACCCGTCAAATAAAAAAACATAGTGTCATTATAGGATTAGCAGATAGGGCAATTCAGTTAACATCTCCTGAATACAGAGAAATATAGCACTAAATAAGGTCAGAGCTGTTCTACAAAATAACGAAATTTTCCCAAGAAACTCATTAACAAACTAATAAAACAAAGGATACACAAATTTACAACAAAAAGAAACCTCTAAAAATAAACAAGAGAATGTGGAAAATAAAAAATATATCGCTTTGCCCTATACAAATAATTTATCTAAAAAAATTAAATATATCCTAAATAAACATAAAATAACGAAAAAGTATGTCACAAAGGACAAGAACGTAGTAAATCAGTTGTTTACAAAATTGAAAAATTCAAACACCTCCCCAAAAAAGTCTAATGTTGTTTATGCAATTCCGTGTTCAAAATTGTCCAAACCATATATATAGAACATGACAACCCAACATCTTAACAATCGTTTAAATGGTCACAAAATACCAAAAATCCGCTTCTACCGCATTACACAAACACGAACACGAGCTCTTTTTTATACCTTTAACTTTGCAGAAACTAAAATACTGGATTTTGACAAAAATTACCATAAACTTACTGTAAAAGGAAATGATTCATATCAAAAAAATAACAATTGCGTAAACAACAAAAAGACATTGACAACCCTTAGCCAAATATATTATAATTTAATTAAATAGTTAAAGGAAGTTTCCTTATGGAAAAAAAAAACCTCTTAGTTAAAATAAATAAAACTTGTCCCTACAAATTGAAAATTATCTGGACTACATAACATAAGCATCTTTAAAATTGTTTTCGTTCTTATAAATTAGCTTAAATATTACACTACTATAAAAAGCACAAATTACTCATACTCCTCTTTTTGAAAAGCGACAGTGTGCATCTACCTGTTATAAATGATGCCAACATAGATTTTATTAAAAAAAATAGAAAAATTAACTAAAAACTTTAACACCCTATATTTCGGAAACGAAGGCCTTGCGAACCCATATTTGTAAAGACTTTTATGTTTATTTTTGGACTCTGACTACGTACCTGAAGTATTGACATTTCCTCATGAATCGCCCTGTATATGGAAATTGGTAATTTAGACTTTTTAGTATTCGGAAATATAGAAGACGTTAGCTAAAAAGGGATTTTAGGAAACTACCCCTTCCTAAAAAAATAAAATAAGGGATAAAAGTTTATATACAACTTCGTCATTTCTGGATTTAGAAGTATAAAAATTGGTATGTAGGCTGTCCTCCTTTGGGGGAAGAGGTTAAAATGGAAATGAGTTTGTATGGAACAACCATCATTTTTGAAGTTGTAAAGATGAAAGTTTTTAATTAGGCTTTTGATTATTCAGAAAAAGTGGTAGTATTTTTGGAACTTTATTCTCTGAGGAGTTAAAAAAACAGATAAAAGTTGTATGAGACATTAGTACTAACTCATTCTCAAATGCCATTTATATTATAGAAATTAATATCAAATGAAATACGATAAAATAATAATACTCAATTGCATGACGCGCGCTACGCCGCAATGTGTGACGGAAGACGGAGCGCGGGAAGCGTAATGTGATGTGATGCAATGGAGTGTGAAGGAAGCCAGATACGTAAGGACAGTCATCGTTGCCGCACGTTTGGAATGTATGAATGATTTCCGCGAAAACAGGAAAAAAACAAAATAGAAAAAATCGCTTAGTCCATGCAGGCGAAGCCGCGGGCAAAATGCTCGTTAGGTAATATAAGTTTCAAGAATTATTTGGTAAAAACCAACTCTCGCATCCTTGGACCCACAGTGTATACACAATGGAAACACTGGATATGTTCAGATGTATCATATATATATTTATATATATATATATATATATATATATATATATATATATATATATATATATATATATATATATATATATATATATATATATATATATATATTTATTTATTTTCAAAAATTTCTTAAGCCATTTGTTCTAATTAAGCTTGATTGTTTCTTGGGTATGAGGTTTTCTTGTATAATTCAAACAAAAATATTTCTTTACGTTTCGCACCTACATGGAGGGCTTTTTCAAAAGATTTTTTTACCTTATTTTCATGATTTTAAAAATATCATCTACAAAAAAAAAATCATCATGCATACAACTTAAAATAATAATATAGAGATATACGACAATTTACATTTGTAAAAATTATGCAGTCTAAATTATTTCATTATATTTACGTACACTTACAATTAAATACTAACAATTACATGATAATACATACATTTTAAAACTTAAAAACCATTTATTTTATTATTGTTCACTTTTTTATTAAATCAAAAAGTACGTACCCTGAACAAACATATTTAATGTAAAAATTGTTATCCGGGGGTTTTTTGGCATGACAGATTCGAATCTAATCTTATTACGGCGCTTACTTGTAGAGAGAGCCACCTACACGTCTTTTTTCTATTCTGAATAATCACTAATTTACTGTATTACATTTTTAAGTAAATTAAAAAATTGTTTTTTCATTTTTACGTTAAAAAGATATACCTGTTAAAAGTTGATATGAGCAACCGTTTTCAAGATATTTCGATTTTAAAAAATTACGACCCATCTGATTTTAATAGAGCAATATTAAAAAAAAAATAAAACAAAATGTATAATTAAACAATATTTTATTTAATCGTTAATAAAATTATTGTTCTTTAATTATGTTCAGCAAAACATAAGCTAGGTTTTATAATTTTCAAAAAAAAAAATTTTTTGGTCAAAAAGAAAACTTTAACATCCTGTATTTCGGAAACGAAGACCTTGCGGATTCATATTTGTATAGACTTTTGGACCCTGAATACGTACCTGAAGTATTGACATTTCCTTATGAATCACCTTGTATACATAATTAAAATTGACTATATTATAGAAACTTTCATCCCCAGTTTAACCCCAAAGGAATTTAGTTTTAAAAATGTTAAAACAAATCGTTTTTATTCATAATCAATACAATACATACATACCAATTTTCATGCTTCTAAATCCAGAAATGAAACAGGTCCATCCGAACTTTCAATTCCCATTCTACCCGTTTAGGGCAAGAGTTTTCGAAAATTTTCTCGTAGTTAATGTCTCCTATTTTTATTGATAATCAGAAGCCTAATTACGAACTCTTATATTTACAATTTCAAAATTGGCAATTTTTCCGAACAAACTTTCATCCCCATTTTAACCTCCCAACTAAGAAATTTCAAAAATGGTAGAACAGATCATTTTTAATCGTAATTGATAACCTACATTACAATATTTATACTTCTTAATCCAGAAATAGCAACGTCCGTGGATCAAATCGAGGACTTATTTCTTATGGCTGGTTGCTCCAACTATTTTAAGGAACCCTTAGCAGAAGGTAATGACATGGCCAAACAAGCAGTGTGATTGGCGGATTGGCGATATTGGAGATTTAAGGAATACTTAACCCTAGAATACCATACCCATACAGTATTCTGGGACATGACATAACCCTATGAGTTCCTTAGAATTGTTGGTGCAAACGGCCATTAGTACACAGTGTTTAACTTTAGTACCAAAATGAAAATTTACCATATGATCTGAACCTAAACTGTTTTTTTTTTAAATATATATTGTTAAATTAATTACGATAAAAGTCGCAGAAAAATACCTACATAACTTTAAAAAAAGTTAAAACAACAAAAATATACATAGAAAATTAAAATTTTGCAAAATAGCTGAGATATTCCACCTTAATGTTTTCTTGATGTATTGTATCCCAGGCCATCTGAATTTGGTTTCATAGAGCCTCCAATGTTTGTGGAGGGTGCGGTGAATTTTACACCCTTCTTTCCATCATATTCCATACATGTTCGATGGGGGAAAGGTCTAGAGATCGAGGAGACCACTGAAGCAGATTTACACCATACGCTTCTAAAAAGTCTAAACTATTAATACCTGCGACATGAGGTCGTGCATTGTTCTGCTGAAAAAGTGGATCTTGCAATGTTTCCAAAAAGGGAAAGAGATGTGGTTGTAAAACTTAGATATAGCGCTGGGCAGTCATGCTACCTCGAATTGACACTAATCGTGACCTGCTGCTGTAAGCAACAGCATCCCATACCATAACACCCTCAGTGCGATGAATATGCCGTTCGATGGAAAATTGGACTTTCCATCTTTCAGCACGTCTCTCCCTTACTCTTGCACGGCAATCATGGGTGCAGAAACAGACTCTGGACTCATCGATGAACACGACTGAGTTTCATTTCATATTCAATCTCTTGCCGCCCAAAAGACCTTATTTGGCGATAAACTGTCTTCATTGTTATTCCTCTTCCGACAGCATCAAAGCACTGGTTCGCAACTGCCCTTGTTATGGAAAGTCGATCTCTAAATGCTAGTTGCCTCAACTAACGATCCTGTCACTCTGTAGTCTGTCTTTGGCGTCCAGTACCTCTAACTCGTCCATTTCGGCCTTTATTGAACCACGCTCGACAACATCTCATTACAGTAGCTTCGTTTCGATTCGCCCGACTAGCGATTTCTATAAAAGAAAATCCGGCTCCATGTAACTTGATTATCCGATCCCTCACAAATTCTAAAAGTTGAGTGAAATTAGCGCGTCTGTGAACTCTAGGCATGATAATGCAATAAAACTAATGGAACCAAACAAATCCAACACAGAAAAATTACTGAATATTAAGTAAACATGTTTTTTTTTGTTTGGACTCTGATATGACTAAAAAAGCCTTTACAAAAAAAAATACGGCTGGGAATGCCTTCAAAATTTTATCAGCGCATACTTTTATGCTAGCAAGTAATGAAATGAAATGAAATGCTTTTATTGTTATTAATATTCCAAAAGGACCTAGACAACGTCATTGTATAATACAGTTCAATAAATTAAAATTAAAAAAAAACTTAATCCTCGATACAAAAAATGAACAAAAATAATTTTACAACAAACATGTTAACAAGTTTTTATCAAAATCAATAAATAATTCTGGGTGTTGCATTTTCTATGTCACAGTATATTTTGTAGGTTACCTGGAATTTGCCGTTTTTCTTGCGATATGCGAACAGTCAAAGATCAAAAGCTGTCAGTTTGGTCCACCAAAAAGGACCAACATGCATGTTTACACTAAAAAAATCATATTTGATCTACCCTAGTTGAGACGGTTCAAATTTAAGTAGCACATGTGTTTACACCAGAAAAAGAACATGCGTAACGTCATTTAGACCTCGAACTAAAAATTTGTTTAAAGAAGACTAGTGTACAAAATACTGTGGCAAATGGACATTTAAAATTTTTTCGTTAGATCGTATCGCAATAATAACTTTTCAATCGTCATTTTAATGTGGAAAAGACAGTCTTACGCACGCCTGGTTAAAAGTTACTTTCATCAATGATCGATGTTTCAATTTTTACTTTCCCGCACGTGTGCGTAAAAGAAAAATAAATCAAAATGTACTGAATTTACAAATCATTAATTATAATACATTAATAATACAATCTTTCATAACAGAGAATTGTAGATGGGTCACACATATAGTTCCTTCTACATTATGTAAAGAAGAAAATCCGGGAATTACTGGTAGAAGAAACTGGAGTAGCACTAATGGCAGCGTAATTATTCTGCTCCCCCAAAATTTTTCTTTCTATCATCCGCTTGTTTTCGATCGAATTTATGTAGCCTTTAGCCCTTAGTATTTAATTCTTTGAAACATTATTTAATATAATTTAACCCTTAAAAATCAAAAAAATTGTTTGCCCTAGAAAAATTAACATATTCTCACAGAGTTGTAATTAAAAAATATGAGTGCTCAAAATTATTACAATGCAAAAAAAAATACAAAACCGCGGATTTAAAAAAAAAATGCATCGAATCGCTCGTAGAGTATCCCAAAAAATTGTTTTTTAAGATAAAGAGTTCTTTAAAAAAAACCATTTTGTTGGTTTCTTTAACAGCTATCAGGTCCTATACCTATATTAAAACTGTTTAAAACCCTTACTTTTTTAAAGAGGTGAGTTTAAAGGGCTGAAAGAAGGTAGTGCTCGTCTATACACACACGTTTTAAATGTTTATATCTCACTAACTTTCCGTCATACCGTAAATTAAAAAAAAGCAGAATATTTGTAATTCAAAAAGCTACAATTTGATACCTTAGAAATTTTTACGCATCTTCCTTAGTTTTCGAGTCATTTTTTAAAAAAAGGTAGTGGCCAAAACACATAGTATGTAAGGCCAAAAAGCCCAGATTAAAAAAAAAGAAGGTAATTTTTATTAAAATTCTGAAATTTTATTTTTACTTGCAACTCCATTATTTTTAAAACTAAGCAATTTAAATCGGATAAAATTTTAAAATATATTTATGATATATAGATAAAGAGAATTGAAAAAGGATGTACGACTCCTTTTAATTAGGGTGGTAATTAGGGGGTTGTTTTCGAAGATTATTGCACTTAAAAAATTTTGGTGTAACCTTATTTTAATTATAAGTCACTCAACTTTTAAAATACATATCTCTTTTAAGAAAAAAGAAACGGTCTTTACAAATGCTTTAAAAAAGTTAAAACGATTAAAAAAACGTTGATTTTACCGACGAAAAACTCAGAATTTCAATCGCGAATAGCTAGAAAAGTATACATTTTACAAGAAAAAATGCATGGAACATTTTTTGCGTAAAAATTATTTTTCTATCGATTCCTGTGGTAAAAATATAAAAAAAATCCATCCCCGAGATGGTTTGGCAACCACCCTTAAGGTAAAGGCGCCCTTCGGCATGATATAGATTTTGATCCTTGAATTGTTCCCTACCTACTGTCAAAATTTCAATTTATTCTATGCATTTTGAAAAAATTGTGAGGCAAAATGGTTTGTTTCCTGGACTACACTATGGCTTAATCCGACATTATAATACCCGACGTTATACATATCTAATTTTGCATGGGCTGAATACACCACTGTCTTCAGCCAAAGGTCTTAAATGCGCATGTCCATTAAAGCTTTGCGCTTGAAGAGGCCATTTGGCGTCAAACGTTAGTTCGGAAAGTGTCTCCGTCTAGACGCGGTAATGTAAAACATACTTGTTAACACGGTAACCTAAAGTTCTCGTGTGTATTTTGTGGCTTAATCCTGCGGGACCCGGGATCCTGCTAGGTTATGGCCAACTACTATCATCATATTAACCATGAGGTTGACTTGTAAGTGCCATTTTTATTGTTTTTATTTTGGTTTGATTATTAAGTTTAGGAATCTGCTTGTCGGAATGTGGTTGATGGTGATGACCTTTTGTTACTAGTGTGCATTTCCCGCCAACTAGTGATATTTTTCTTTTATGTTTTATTTTCTACTAAGTATTTTATTAAATTTGTGTGAGGTGTAAAGAGAATTGTAAAAATACAGATATTTGTTAGCGGAAATGGCAAAAACATATGATAGGTTAGACTTTTAATTATGACGTAACCATGCGCGTTACTGTGAAGTTTCAACTTTTTTGTAATTAATAGGCAAAATAATTAACAACTAAATCTACAAGATTTTGAATTTAAGTACCTATACACTATACTTTTTTCAACTGAGGTTTTTTAACTTACATTTTAATAAATTGTTAGTCATGATATAAAAATGGGTTGTATTTAACAAAGTTTGGTTTTGATCATAGCATTTTATGCAACTTTTATGTAAATCACATATTTTAAGTATGCACCAAATAGAGTATATTGTATATGTGTATTTGGTTTAAAGTTTAGTTAGATTATAGACTAGATGTATAGTATATAAACTATCCAAATGTCTGGTTCCCATCAAAACAGGGCAGGCATTTGGGGAGAACTAACCAGACATTGAGATGGTTTGTATATCATCCGGCAAGTCTATAAAATAAATATAAACTAGCCAAGTTTACACTTTAATCCTAACATAATATATAGCCAAGGTTTAAACCACATTATGGTCATATTTTATATTACAAAAAAATAGCTGCTAGCAAAAATACTGTTAAGAGATATATAAAATACTAAAGTAGAAAAGAGTGGAAATTTTTTTATATTTTTTGTGTATGGAACAAGTCAGGAGTGAACCCAAGAATTAAGTATTATAAGTACTTTTTTTACAGATACATTTAAATCATTTTTTAAAGAAAAAACCAAAAGGGGAAGTTTTTAAAACCAGAAGGGGAAGTTTTTAAGTCTAAGTAGTTTTTTCCACCAAAAAATTAGACAATAGCTATTTTTAAAAAAATATATTTTAGTCTCTTATAGGCAGTTGCCGATAAAATAAACAAAATTAATTCATAGCATGTCAGATACCATGTACCTACCTGGGTCCGTTGTCATTTAGCGTTCATCGATTTTAAAAAAATAAAAATTACAGATAAAAAACACGTTTTGTTTAGTAAATTTCAAAAAGAAAAAATCCGAAAAAGGGATTTTTGCAGAGAAAAATGAAATTAAAACTCAAAAAACCTTTTGTATTCAGGTTAAGTAAAAGGTCAGAATTTGCCACGTTGTCGGATCAAAAAAAAAAAGATTTAAATTTAGCTCTAAAACATTATGGATTAAATAATATTACCCAAATTACAAAAAAAAATGAAAAAATCAAGATATCGGACTTTTTTTAATTCTGTACGACGGGGCATTTATGATAAAGAAAATTTACAATTTAACCAGAAAAACCTAACCAAAAGCTAACCAGAACTAGGTAATTGTTTGGAAGTTGTTGTTTGTTAGTTCTTGTTAGTTTTTCTTAAAAAAAAACTTTTTCCTGTCAAACAAAAAAAGAACCTTCGATACTAACAAATTATTAGAAAACCATCCGGCATTTTTGCTTATTGAAGCAGAGAAACTACATAAGAACGGCATCATATCATCTCTTTCAAATGAATATCTATCTCACTTTTTCATATTAAGGCGGCCATAACTTTAGTATATGAGTGAAAATCATTTTTTTTTAATTTAATGTGTTTTATTATGGTGTGACAAATAAGTGAAACAAAGAATTATATTAAAATATTGCTTTTTGAAAAGGATGCTAAAGTTTAACTTAACCCATGTATACTATAGGGTCCTCTTAGAGATATGAAAATAGATAGAAACCATAACTTAATATGGTTGACTTTTGACTTTCATTTTATTGGATCTAGGATTATTCCTTAAATTTGCTTATGGCATGCTGAAAGCAGTAAATAAATATGTATAGTTGGATCAATATAAAAATGAAAATTCGGTTCTCTTTGAAAGGAAAAAAAAAAACATAAAAAGTAGCCGAAAAGATTTAATTTGAACTAGCGACCGCCTTTGCTTTTTATAATGTGCCGCTTCCCGCACATGTCTGTAATAATAGACCATATAAAAAGCCGACAATAAAAGTTAAAACTTTTTGCTACTTTTTAGTTTTTTTTTTCTTTTCAAAGGGCACCGAATTTAAATTTTAAAAATGATTTGACTATATCTTGGACATTGTCCATCTAAGCTTTACGACGTTTAAACAGGTTTCTATAAGTAAAAGATTCTAGGTAAATTTTATATTGACTTAATCTTTATTAGTTAAAAATCCATTTTAAAAACAAAAAATATACATACTTTTTAAAACGTGGCGCCTGTACATACTCGTAACTTCGTTTGGTCAATTACACTAGGTAATTTTATTTGACTTAATTGAATAAGTGGTTTCTTTTATTAGAAATTATTGTAAAATGATTTGGCATCGTCGTATTTATACAATTTAAATTTTGTTTAAACACACATTTTGCTTTAGGCCATTCAATTTCAGTTAAAAAATGACATCACCATTAGCAAACGTGAATGGCAGTAAATATTAAAATTTTAAATTCGCCAATGAGAAGAGCTAGTTTGTCTTGTTGTTTGCTATATTTTTTTTCTTGAGGCCAATAAAAGGTTTGTTATAACATAACAAATGGGTTTGTGGCACTTGATATTGACTTTATATAATACAAAATCAAGGTTCTTTGAGTTCGTTATTAGATTGCGTAGAATGTATGGTATTACACAAGGATTATACAGTAAATACCAAAAGAAGCGATTCAGATTAAGTAGCAACACTGTTGCAATTTGGCAATTAATTGAAACCGTTTGATATAAAACGAGTATGTAAATAAAAAGATTTGTTTTTAAGCCAGTCGGAATGCTCCGTTATTTAAAAAAGATGACCGACTGCATCTTAATCTTGCTCTGAAGTTTTTCCATTAAAAAAAGCAACCTCACACTTTAACCGTAACTCAAAAATTTATCTCTTTCCCTTATTCATTAGAAACTCGGCATAGAAAATTGTTTTATTTTTATTTCAAGCATAAAGTATGATAAAATCACTAGAAACCATAGTAAAATTTGGTTACAGAGCTTTTAGTTTACAGATTGTTGATGGCAGTCTCTGGACTAGCCAAACCGTCTTGCGTCGGTTACAATAAATACTAAATAGCATCATCAATTCCTTCCTGTTCTAAAGGACATATCTGCAAATCTTATGGTTCATGGTGACCAGTGAAAATTTTACAAATTTTTAAAATATTTTTCCTCGATTTACTCCTAGGTCAAGACTAATATTTTTTGTATTGGCACGAACCTGACAGCTATACAGGATGAGCCAATAATTGAACTTAAAAATACGCTTGCGCTGTACTTGCAGTCTCGCTTGCAGTAGTATCATAACTTTATTTATTATTAATTTTTCTTTGTCTATTATTTCCTAAAATGTTATATTTTATTTTGCTATCAAATAAATAATATTAAAAAGATATTTGACTGATAATTAGTATACAGGGTCAAATAAATGACTTAATGTATTATCATTATTAAACAATATATTGTTCTTTAAATTATTGTTTGAGCCAGGACCATTATTTTTTACTATTGATATAAAGGTGCATTTAAATATACAGGGGAATTGAATAATTAAGCCAGTTAGTTTGTGTGTTTTTAGAAAGTGTTAAGCTATGTATTTTTATTAACCTTAATAGTACTAAGCTAAATGAACAGGGTGTAAAAAGTATGATGCTCACGATTTTAATGGGCGATAGTGGAGCTCAAAACAAGTCGAAAAAGCAAAGAACATATGGGTCAAAAGTTAATTGTTTTCGAACTATTGCCATATACCAAGTTTAAAAAGTTGACAACACCACCACGCCTGTTTCATTGCAGCGAGTCGAACGTATTTGCGAGGTTTTGCATATTTACACTTTTTTTAAGTAGATGTTAATTTACATACAAATAATAAAAAATACTTTTTGCAATTTATTTTGATATTTATTTTGGAATTAAATTTAATTTAAAAAAATATTGTTTGGTTTTTATATATAATTAAAAAATAATTATACCTCGAATTATACTTACCACAAGATTAGGCTTAATTAATATCCATTTTATGAACAGACATTATTATGTTTTAAAATAGCACTTTTTTTATTTTGCTTAAAGAATAAGATTTCTCGGTTGCACAGATTCCGTTTTCAAAACTCTTTGTTGCACTTGCACTACGGTTGTCTTAAATATAAAACATATCGGCATATTTTCCGGATTTAAAAACAAACAAAAATATCGCGGCCGGGCCGGTGAGCATACTGTACAAGTGACTTTACTTTAAGCACAAGGCGTCTCTTGCCAATTGTTTTTTAAATTTTTAACTAGGAGAGAAAATATATATATATATTTTTTATTTGTTGATCGAAACATTTAAAACTTACATTATTTTATTAGCAAATTAATCTACTGATAAGCGATTAAAACAAAAGTTTAAAGTTGTTAAGGTTTTCAGAAATAATTGCTTTCAAAGTTCGTAACTTTTACATCATTAAGACGAAAATCTGTCAAGTTTTGACACATATGTCATATAAACATTTGGACTTGTTTTAAGCTCCACTGTTGCTCATTAAAATCGTGAGCATCATACTTTTTACACCTTGCATTAAACTATCCCGTAAGCATATCTTTATGGTGCATCAAACACTGAATTTATTAACATTTCAGGGGGTAATGTACTGCCACTTTGCGCTGGTCATAACTCAAGTACCAAATGACACTGCCAACATGGGCATAAACTCCTAACGTTTTTGCACCTTACAGGTACACTATGTGCCACTGATAGGATCAGTAACATAGTCATTATTCCCAAATACAAATCTGATTCTGGATAAAAACTATATGCCATTTAAAAGTACCTATATTTTATAAATATATAAAATCAATGTTTAAGAAAAAGAGTCATATCTTGGAACAAATATCTACTTTACGTCTCTATATTACGCTAAACTTATTAAACATTTTATGAACAATAATTAGATATTTTTTATACCCTGTGTATAAACTAACAATCCAGTAATAAGTATAATTTTTAATTTTCTTTAATTCATAGCAAAATAAAATTTCACATTTTGCCAATAATTCACAAAAGAAAATTAATAATAAACGTTCCCTCGCATCCTGTATACCAATTGAAACACTGTGGATACATAGTATACACACCGTGGAAAAATCGTGGATATGTTCCACTTTTCCACAGTGTATACATACATAGTGTATAACCATAAACTAGAATTCCAATTTATCCTCTTTTTTTTGTATTCTTTGTGGATTCAAAGTTCCAAAACCGTAAATTCATTGTGTAATAGCGGTGAATACTTACTG
Organism: Listronotus oregonensis; assembly: GCA_019359885.1. Taxonomy (NCBI): domain Eukaryota; kingdom Metazoa; phylum Arthropoda; class Insecta; order Coleoptera; family Curculionidae; genus Listronotus; species Listronotus oregonensis. Next base: position 90,244 of record JAHBCN010000310.1, read on the forward strand.
TGTATTAATTGTGGATTTTCTCACGTGAACGGTGTGCTTATGGAACAACTCCACTGTGGAACCTGTGGGTTACACACTGTTTCCATGCACATAGCGCTTCCACAGTTTTTCCACCGTGGCGTGGGCTCAAGAATGCGAGGGTCGTTATAATTTTATTGCAAGTACAGTGCAAGCATATATTTAAGTTAAATTATTGGCTCACCCTATGAAGCCTTATAGGTTCTTCCCATTACAAAAAATGTTAGTCTAAAACACAACATATTAAAAATTTTTAAAGTTCTTAGTGGTCACCAAGTTTCATAAGATTTGCGCCATGTCCTTTTCTGTGTTACATTTGTTTTACTGAGAACAATACAGGGTGGCACCTTGTCCTTGTCTTGTATAACTCCATACTTTGCCTATATTAAATGAAAGACATAACAGAAATAAATAAAAAGAACAAATGTTTTCCCCATTGGTTACCTAGTTTATTATTATACCGACTTTCGGCAGTAAAAACGAGGAAAACCAGTGATTTACAACTACCGCCAATTTTTTCCTTAAGATATGACAAAATTGGGGACGTCTGGGTTAACAAGGCCTGTTGTATTCCGATCCCGTTGAGGCCCTTCGCTCCCTTCTTTCTTTCTTGCACAAAATTATTCTTGCAGCTGTCTTATACGAACGCGTGCTGTCTGCTCTATTGCCTTCCGCCTTATTTAAAAGAATTCATTGATACTTTCTTCCATCTTTTTCTTTGTAAAAGGCATTGGTATTTTAGGGTGTTAACCTTCGATAAACATTTTTAAGGATCTGCTTTTTTCACCTTGAGGGAAGCGGGATTTTTCGGTGCCCTCTTCTTTGTTTAAGTTTAGTCTGGAGTTTTTATTCGTTTTGCATTGGTTTTTGGGTCAATTATTGTGAATGCAAGACAGCTTTAACTTTTATTCAACTAATATCGTGTTAATTAAAGGACATATTATATATATTTTTTTGTTTTATCACTGCTAAATGTTCAACGTGTTGCCCAAACAAATTAGGTTTAAACCAAAAAGTAAGGGGGAAGCAAAGAAAGAAAATTTTAAAAATAAATGAGCAACTTAACCAGAATTAAAAACTATATACCTAGTGATTAAAATAAATGTATTTTTTAAACGTAAAACCTAAAAAATACCTATACCTAAAAAAATAAAGTACATAGAAAAAAACCTTGGCGTAGCCAAATAAAAAAATTATCTGGAGCCAAATTTACCCAAATAAATTAATATTTTTACAATATAAATAAAGCAATGCTCTAATTTACTACTTAAATTAACATAAATCGCATAAATCTAATTTAATTTAGATAACACAAATTACTAATTAATAATTGACACAAAATATTTGTTTATTTTTTATGATTTTAGTTATAAAATGAAACAATATACTCATACTCATATATTACAAAAGGTAATTACAAATTACAAGTTAAATCACAGAACATCTACCCTAAAGTTAACAATAATTATACATATAAAAACTAAATAATTTAAATCAAGTAATATACTATATAGGGTCAGAATATCCATGATGCCGGATGAAGAGATTATGCCTAAATCGTATAAAATACAATTTGTGTGCTGTATCTCTTCACCCATTACCACGTAGATGGTAAATATATATAAATAAATACACTTCGTGTTGTTAAATTTTGATTTAAAAACTTGGAAGTTTATATGTCGCACTCACATGTAATTGTCCATTTAATGAACTGAATGTCCAATTCCTGAAATGGAACCAGATAGTGTAATAATATTTTATTTCACTATCTGGACAATATTTTTGTCCAGTTCATAAAATGGAATTACCATTTTCCATTTGGTGAAACGAGACGGTATTACAGCATCTGGACACAAAAATCATCCAGTTCCTGTAATGTCTAAGTAGAAAAATTATATATCCATTTCATGAACTGGACATAAAAATTGTTTAGATAGTGAAATAAAATATTATTACACTATCTGGTTCCACTTCACGAACTAGACATCCAGTTCACGAAATGGACAACTACGCCAAGTGGGTGCGACATATACAGGGTGATTCATGAGGAAATATCAATACTTCAGGTACTTATTCAGAGTCCAAAAATACACATAAAAGTCTATACAAATATGGGTCCGCAAGGCCTTCGTTTCCGAAATACAGGGTGTTCACCACAGAGCTGACATGTGCTTAGAAGTGGTGGAATTTTTGAAAATTATAAAACCTAGCTTATGTTTTGCTGAATATAATTTGGAAACAGTAATTTTAGTAAAAATTAAAATACAAATTGTTTAATTGTACATTTTGTTATATATTTTTTAAAATTTTGCTATAATAAAATCAGATGCGTCATATTTTTTTTTAAATCCAAATATCTCGAAAACGGTTGCTCATATCAACTTTTAACAGGTATACCTTTTTGACCTAAAAATGACAAAACAATTATTTAATTTACTTAAAAATTTAATACAGGGCCGTACTAAAAAGTTGTATTTGTATAAAATAGTAAAAAGACGTGTAGGTGGCACCCCCTACAAGTAAGAGCCATACTAAGGTTAGGTTCAAATCCGTCATACCAAAAAACCCCAGGATACAAATTTTTACTTTAATATTTACATTATCATAGATTTTATAAAAAAAAATATATAAATAAATAAAAACTCTAACACCCTGTATTTCGGAAACGAAGTCCTTGCGGACCCATATTTGTATAGACTTTTATCTTCATTTGGGGACCCTGAATACGTACCTGAAGTATTGACATTTCCTCATGAATCACCCTGTATATTATTATTGAATGTTATATTGAGGGCGGGAAAAAATTGCAAATACAAGACTAGATGAAAACCTAGTTGACTATGGATCGTTTAAAAAATAATAAAAAATAAATAAATAATTAATAAAACATAATTTTAAATATTAAAAAAGTACTAATAAATAATAATGGAGTGCAAAATTTAAATATGTATGCTCAGTTCTTATTTTTTTTTTCATAAATTTCTTTTTTTTGACAAGTTACTAATGTTTTTAAAAACAAATACTAAGTTTGTAGTATCAATTTGTAATTTTAAAACAAATAGTATAATAATATACAGGGTGATTGGTAAGTCGAGGCGAAAAATGAAGGCCTGAATTATTTTTTTAATTCTGAATCGAAAACCAAGAATACTTTTTTTGCAAATTTTCCTTCGTTTCCAAGATATTTCACTATAAAGTTTTGGCAAAAAAAAAATTATCACATTGTGGGTGTCGCTAATCTTAATTGGTGCTTTCAAACTATTACGTCATATGAAATCAAGTTTGACCTTTGTCAAAAGTTAGACACTTGTCAATCTGTTATTGAAAAAATAACAAGAAAATGAAGTTTACTAACGAAGAATACGGTAATATTGTTTATGTGTATGGGTATAACATAATAATTATTAAGCATATGCACTAAAGTGTCTAACTTTTGACAACGGTCAAACTTGATTACTTATGTAGTAATAGTTTAAAAGCGCCAACTAAGATTAGCGACACCCACAATGTGATTAAATTTTTTTTTGCCAAAACTTTATAGTGAAAATCTTGGAAACAAAGGAAAATTTGCAAAAAAAGTATTTTTGGTTTTCGATTCAGAATTAAAAAATTAATTCGGGCCTTCATTTTTCGCCTTGACTTACCAATCACCCTGTATAGGGTGTCCCATTAAAAAAAAAAAAATTGCATTTTATCTTTGAAGCTGTAACCGACAAAAAAATTGAGCTCGCCATTGGATCCTGCGTAAAATTTTACATAAACTTGCTTTTTACTTTTTGTCTATCTTTAGTTACAACCGTGATACAAAGGTCAAAAGGTGTACTGAAATTGTCAAAATTTAAAAACCGCCCAATATCTCCGAGACAAATTAAATTAGTTTTCAGCGTTGCAGTTGTAAGGAAAATCGAATGCAAGAATGTACAATCAGATTTTCTCTATCTCTTGAAGTTTTCTCAATTCTGTGGAAATCTGTTAAAAAGAAAATGTGCAAATAAGAATATGCTGATCCTATTTTATTTTCCCAGTTATTAAACGTTGCTTTAGAATTTTTGTTCAGGCATCCTTGATTACGTAAATAAGTATTAATAGGTTTTAAGGTGCGTACAGACTTGACGAGCCTAGACCGCGCCGAGCCGCGAGATGAGCGCGCGACGAGCCAAAACTTGAAGTGTGGAAAGCTGTGGTGTGGACGTGTGTCGCGGTTGGCGCGCAAGCCGCTCGCGCGCCCTTCGTTGCGATCCATCTCCAGTCGGTTTTTCGACGAAACATCAAAGGTTACTCGGGGCGCAGTGTGGACTGAGTTTTGGTGCAGCGCGCCACGGAGCAACGAGCCTATAATGCTTGCTGTATTTTTTACTTATAATTAACATTAGTTTATTTGTATTCCCTGTTTTAAAGTAAATTTGGTTTTGGTTAACGCTAAATGCTTTACCTGTCCTGAGCTGAAACTGGCTTCCTCAAAAATGTTTCTTTTTTAGAAATGTTATTTCCTGTTTTTATCAAAATTTGGGGTCATCCGGGTGAAGTTCTTATACTGCTCACTAACGTGCTGAAAGCTTAAATCTCTCAGCAGTGCCTGTCCCGATCTTTTTTTATAAAGTTCAGTACTCCACCATGTTCATGTTTTGTTCTTTTTTAAGGACGCTGCAGTTATCAGCGCGCCACTACGTAAAATTGCACAGGCTGCGGTTTTTTTGGACTGCCGTAATATCAGACATGTTCTCTTGCCGTCGGACAAATCACAAAAAAATATGGCTCGGCGTGCGCTCGTCGCGATCTATGGATCGCACTAAAGCGCGCGAGCCGCTTGCGAGTGTCTCGCGGAAAGTTCGTGGCTCGAGGCGCGTCGCGTGCTCGACTCGCGGCGCGTCGCCTTCTTGGCTCGTCAAGTCTGTACGCACCTTTATGCTGGAATCGTGCAGTTATAACACGGCCGATTTTCTAATTCCATTTGTGAAAAATTAAAATAACATACTCCGGTTTTTTTTAAATTAAGGAGACACTAAAGGCAGCATTGTGTTTATATTTACCAAGCTAACCCAGAAAGTCAAGATTACATTTAATGTAAATTTTCTTTTTAATTTTTGAAAAAACTTATAATGGGCCACTTGCATAAAATAAATATTGATCTGAAAACACGTCAAATATCTTTCTTTGCCTATTAAAAAACCATCTATCCCAAATATCTTTTGTCAGAAAAAATTGTTTCGGCGTAATTATGATTTAAAGTTTGCGTTTGGCCCTTTAGAATTTTCATCCGACCAAAACGCCGTGTGACGACACAAGGTTGTCGAGTTTTATTTTTTTTTTTTTTTGTTTAATTCGTTAATTTATTTACTTTCAAGCAAAAACAGAAAATCCATCGCGTTCCTTTATACCGATTTAAGATAAATCGGTTTAATGCCAATTAAGTATGTAACGTAATAAATGTAAAGGGTAACTAACATCGCAATTACCTCAAAAAAAAAAATACATTTTACAAAACACAGATCAAAGCTCTAAGAACAGTTCATTATCGTTGTTAAGCAATCATGATTACCGACTTGTTGAACAACTGCAATACATTTTTTGTTGTTGTAACCATGAACAGACTACAATATTCTACTTTTTAAATAAAAAAATGAAAAAGCACTGGTTAAAAAATAAAAAAATGGTTCAATATCGGTATTAGCTCCCCTTGGTATTTTATTCATTCCGCTTTCATCTGAGATGTAATATTGGAACTTATTCCCGGTGATCTCTGTGGATCAGGCATTGTAACTAGGTCTGGTTGTTATTCAGAAATATTTTACACTTTTTGTTCACACCTAGTCCCAAACTACACCTTTAATAATAGCGCTTACGTAAAAAAAAATGTAAAATAGTGTACACTATTTCTGAATAACAAACAGACCTAATATGTGTGGTTAGTGCGTTGTGACGTGGATATCGTTTTCGTGGGAGAGTTTTTTAATTGAATTTTAAATGCTTTTAACTTTTACCCATTATAATATTTCGTATAAACTATATCTGGTAGAGGTCCATTATTTCATAATCTAGATGAATCTGATTCCGTCACTGTAAAGGGAACCAGACATTTTCAAAGGCATATTAACTTGCTTACACAACCTCCCAGATTGATAAGCGTGTAATTTCAAACCGCGTTTAAGACCAGCCTGTTCGAAAAACTCGAGTAATTGTAAGGTTTGCTTTTTGACACCCACGTAGCAAAAGAAAATGTTAGTGCGTGTGTTCGAAAATTATGTTAAAGGAAACCTAATTGTTATTACAATTTTAATTGCTTATTTAATACACTTTCTGCATTCGGTGATAATATAATTTTTTTATATGCATTGTTAACAAGAACTCAATATTTTTGTTTCTGTGTTTGTAAGACTTTTATTATTATTATTAATTAAATTTCCATACAGTATACATAATACATTTAGTAGTTATGTTAACAGTTAGACCAAATCAAGAGTTTTACATTTACTTTAATTCATTTTAATTAGCTGGTAGGCTTGAGAGTTCACTTGTCTACTGTAAACAAGCTCTGGAACGGTTTATACACGTTTATAAAATAAAACACAACTCTGTTTAAATTAATTTGTTTTCTGGCACAGCAGAAACGCTGCACCTTGTATAATTGAAAAAGCTTCAAAAAAATGATAATCGCGAATCACACCGCTACCCCTTTGCGATTTGACTCGGGGGTGTTTAAACAATACACGAATGCAGCTGTGGCAATCTTTACGAGGCCGTCATTGGTTGGTAGGAAATAATGCACTTTATGGCGCGTGGAGGCGATAAAAATACCCATCTGAAAATTATTTTACGTGTACGATATAAAGATATAGTGAATAAGGTAACAACAAATTTTTTTTCGATACTTTCTGTATTTAAATTGCAGTGGATTATAATACGTAATAATAAACCCGCCAAAAACAGTTATTAAACTAAGAACCAAGTTTCCAAAAATTTCGACTTATTAAAGTACTGAGATCTAAAATTAGACCAAGTTCTGTCCACCATTTGTTTTACTCTTGTTTGACTGGGCAAGTGTTTTACTGATCTTTCTGTATTAATAAAATACCTTTTTTATTAATACAGACAGATGGGTAAAAAACTTGCCAAGTCAAAAAAGAGTGGACAAAACTCGGTCTAATATTGGATCTCAGTACTTTACGAGAACGAGATTTTTGGACAGGAACTTGGCCCTTATTTTACAAAGTGTTTTTGGTGGAATTTCTTCTTTTTTCTGAGTTCAATTAATGGGAAAGGATAATTGAGGAAAAGTGATAATAGTTCTTTATCAAATATGTTTTTTGTACAGTTTTATTTATATTACAAACTTCTAAAGTACCCCCTAAATATACGATATTACTGCCCCTGTTTCAGGGCGTTCCGAGAAAAAATGTGCACATTTATTTTTAGAATGTTTCCTTTACTTGTGTTCTAAAACCTACTTACATTCTAAATTTTAAGTTTCTACTCTTTCGAGAAGTGCCCCATAGATTTGATGAGTTATTGAGTCGGTCAGTAGTAAAATGGCCGATTTCCAAAATCAAATACCTTATAAACCACTTTACACAACTTTCCCAATTTTTTTACAGGTAATTAGAATACTTTATACTTAATTTATATACAACAACATACCAGCTTTGATACGTTTATGTGGAATTAGAGATGTTAAATTTCCGGAAATTAAAGATCGTTCGCGAATATTCGTAAACTTATTTTTTTTACTACCGAAATTCGATACAAAATAAAAGGGCGTTAACTAGAGCTCCCATGCTATTTATTTTTGAGAAATAACCAACAGGAAACAACAAGGAATTCATGTATTTTTTTTATTTTTGCAGACCAACAGACTTTACAAACAAACGTAACAATAAGTACTTAAAAAACAAAGAAAACAAAACTAGTTTTGTATACAAGTAAAAATAAACACCGTACTACTATACTCATTATCATTTTATTAAACATTTAATAAAGTGAAGTTTAAAAACGGTCCCCTAGAACACCAGAGCCATCTGAATTTACTGCAATTTGAGGGCCATTTTTGTAATCCAGAGATGGTACTCCTTATCTTTAGGCTCCATACTCGGAAACAAATAACAAATGGTATTACAGCATTACTAACAAAAAGCAGCACGATTTTACGAATTGACGGGAAAATACGGTCATTTTCCTCGCACAGGTTCAGCCGTCATTTTGCTGGGAAATGATCTGTCCCCTTTATTTAAATTGTAATCGTTTCTTGTGCGTTTATTTCGTGTTTTGTGCTTAAAAATGTCAAAGGCGCCGCCAGGGAAAGATCTTGCTGCCTGTTAGTTATGCTGTGCCACAAGTAAATATGTTATATGGTTACCTTGCAAAAATTTGTTATCAACCAAAATAAAACAATTATGAAATTCCCCCACAACCCAGCCTCCCCACTCCCAATTGAAAGATGTCAAAGGCAGATGGCTCTTCAATCACTTGTTGCAAAATGACCAATTAAGCATACATCAGGCGCAATTTAAAAAAGAGGAACAATACGCGATCAGTTACGAAATCAGCAGTAAAATGAAGATAGCAGCAGTGATTTAAATGCAAATATTCGGGCGAACATAGCAGCGAGTTTCCGTGAGTATTCGCGAAAATTCGCATACTTTGCTTGGAAATATTCGCGGCTCACATCTTTAGGTGAAACGATAACAAAGTTATGATGGGCGGAAAACCCTTTGAAACGTTTCGTGTAATATACACTCTGGGTGCGTCAGGCCGGACTTGTACGGCGGATGACTCATTAAGGTCCATTTTTTGAGTGAAGCAAATATTAAAAATCGGTTGTCATTGAAAATGGCATGGTGAATAACAAGACATGTTCTTTGAAGGCAATTTTTCTGACGACAGAATATGTATCAGGTGACTGTAAACAAAAATAAATCGTGTCGAATAAATGTACATGACTCATGTTCTAAGTGAAGACGGTTATGGTCAAAAATGGCATGACAAACTTTCTAGTAGAAACTCGAGTAGAAACCACACTCTCTGTAAGTAGTGCCTCTCGTACTATATACCTAGTAGTTTTTAGTAAATAAATAAACAAGTCTTTATTGGGAAACAAAAGAAAACATTTTGCCCGTAAGGCGAAGATTAGCTTAGGGCTATTCTAACCCTTAACCTCTAAATTAAATAAAAAGATACAAAACAAAAAAAATACATATTTATATAATTAAAATATATCAGTTATCTTAGTGAAAATACATCAGTTACCATTGGCGAAAGTGTAAAAAGGTAAAAAGGCAATGATTATATCAGAGCTACAATCATGATTGTTCTTCCAATAATAAAATTTTAACCTTTTTCTTTAATTGAAAAAGGGAAGAACCAAAGAAACTTCTATAAGAGTTATAATACCTGACTGCATTGTATGTGTAACTACGCTCGAAAAGAGCCTTTGAATGCTGAGGCATAGTAAGAGTATTTTGCCTTATGTTACGGTCATGAAGAGCATTTATTAGTATTAACTTTTCAAATAGATATGTAAGACTTTTTTTCTTAAATAAACGATATAAAAAAGACAGAAAATTTAGTTTAAAAAGATTTACAATTTTAAGCCACCGCAGATAATTAATATGATGTGAGACATGATCATATTTTCTGAGATCTTTATCAAGACAAGGATAAAAGACAATTAAACAGTAGTTTAAAATTGAAAGAGTCAATGGTTCTACAAGTTTTTTTCTGGTTTTAAAATTTAAAATATGTTTATTAGCATATAACATGCACATACGCAAATAACTTTTTTGCAGAATTAAGTTAACATGATGCCTGAACCTAAGAGATGAGTCTATGTTTCAACCAAGGATTTTTATATTTTCAGTCAAAGTTAGTTTAGTGTCGTTTAATTGGATCTTCACACGACCTCTGATGTCAGTCAGACGTTTTTGACTAGAAAAAACTATGAGTTCAGTTTTATTAGGATTAAGTTGTAGGTTGTGTTCCTTTGAATATAGGTATATTGAACGAAGGTCGTTATCAATGTCAAGAGTAGCTTGCTCCAACTCACCTGCATCAAAATAATGGACTATTTGGGTGTCATCCGCATACTGGAATACTTCCGATCGTTCCACACCAAGAGAAAGGTCAGAAGTATAAATGAGAAACAGGAGTGGGCCAAGTATGGATCCCTGTGGTACTCCGGAAATTATCTGGCTCAAATCAGAATACTGATTGTTTAAACGAACACGCTGAGTACGATTCCACAGATACGTTTTAAAGAACGACAACACGGTATCCTCACAACCGAAATATTTCAACTTGGCTACCAACAGTTCGTGATCAATCACATCAAAGGCCTTGGAATAATCCAATGCAATCATAATGACTGATATGTCTTTATCTAAGGCACGAAGCACGAATAATATTGTCGATTATGTTTAGGAGGGCGGACGAAGTGCTGTGGTCCGCTCTAAAACCCGACTGTTTTGAGGGTAATATGCCATTGGAAATAATATAATGGGACAATTGATTGTAAACTACTTTCTCCAATACCTTGGATATTATTGGCAATCGACTAATGGGACGCAAATCCTGAACATTTTCAGGTTTGGGCTTCTTAGGAAGAGGACAAACAATTGACTCGCGCCATAATTTAGGAAAATAACCGCTCTCTAAGCAACAATTCACAATATTAGTTATTGGGTTCAGGAGGTGCGGAAGACACTGTTGAAGCATTGTCCGTGTTATGCCATCATTACCTGCGGCATTGGATTTTATGTCGCATATGATTTTGTGGATTTCGCTCTGATCGGTCAAGACAAACTTAAAAGTCTTATTAGAAAATCGATTATTAGAATAGTATTGGATTTTGTTAGTACAGTTGCCAGATTTATTAAAAACACTGGCAAAATGATTATTGATTAGATTGGGCTCGCAAATGTTCAATGGAAGCTCAGCTTCTCCCTCGGAAGATGTTTTAATATTTAGGTTACGCAGTCCTTGCCAAAACTTTTTGTCAGGCCCAGTTCCCTGTAGATGCTCTAGATACTGCAAGTTTTATGGTAAATTCTAAGAGAAAAAGGCCACTAGATTACGAAAATGGGAAGATAAAGTAAAATTATTTTTCTTTATTTATACTTGTCTAAAGTCAGCTAGGGGGTCAATAAGTAGTACAGAAATGCAGCTGTCACATTGTCACTGTTTATTGAACATTGAACTTTTCGACGCGGTCATTGCTTTGTAGGAAATAATGCACTTCACGACGAGTGGGTCTATAAACATACACGTCTGAAATAAGTATGTTTGTATATGTGTAATGGTGAATGAGCTATTTCACAAGTAGAGTGGAATACGTAATTCTTAATTATTATCTTCGTGTGGGGATAGAAGTATGACTTATAAAAATATTATATTTAAAACATTTTCTAAAAGAGCTGTATTTATATAAATGTAAGGTCATAAGTCATAACATAAAGATTCAAACTGGAAAGTACCAAAATAATTACTTACTTTGTATTAAAAAAAAAACAAGGAATCAAAACATTTTGAATCTATAAACTTGTTATGCTAACTTTTAGTCGTTTTTCCTTACTAGCTATACAGGAACTCTGGAAAATGAAACAATACGTTTCTTTTTTGCCTTAAGGTTTAAAATCCAGTGTTGTCGGTTTTTCTATAATTTATTAAAAACTAGAGCCTAATAAGCTTTATACAAAAAGATTAGAGTTGTTGCAATAATTTCCAAAAATCATTAAACATTTTAGTGTATTAAAAAATATTTTCTCTTTTTAATTACAGCTTTTCCAGATAGTTATTAAAATATTTTAGTGTTAAAATTATTATAAATTCTGTAGAAAAATTAAAATATAAATAAGATTATTAGATGCAAAGAAGTACATGAGATTTATTTCAAAAAATTGAATTAAGTATAAAATTTGAAATTTAATAATAAAAAACTTCTTGGCAAAGAGGTACAAGCTTGGGTACAAGTATGTATTCCTATAAAACATGATTACGGACACACATTAGTTGGTTTTTTGCCATTTTTTTTTTAATTATTAGGCTTCATGTTTTACTCTTAATTCAGTGTAGAATAAGCGACTTGTACCCCTTTGCATCTAACCCACTCAAAAAAAAATGTGTATGTAAGTTTTTTAGAAAAAACTAGAGGCAATCTATTCAGTATGTTTGTCTCTAAACAATCTTATGTCTTGCAAAAACCAAATACGTCGTTTGGCATCCCTATAAAATGCAAAAACAAATTTAAATATAATATGGTCTACACTAAGATTCGACGCTTTTTTTCATGTTAGCTTTTTTTGGGTGTGTGCTTTTTGTACGCTGTCATCCCAGCTGTTTTGTATTATTGCCATAAAGGTGTCTAAATAGATTAAATCACACAGGGTTGACAAATGCCATTTAAAAAAACCGGCAGCATAAAAAAAATAATCTTGATGTATAAACCACAATTTCAAAATTTTTGATGTTTTTTTCGATTTTAAAAAATATTGTTTTTTTATATAAATTTTATTTTTTTGTAGATAGGCTATTCTAAAATTAAACTTTTCGTTTCTAAAATTCAAAACACATATTTGGGGAAGCTCAAAAGGGAAGAAGAAGAAGAGGCTCAGAAGCTTATAAATTATTGAATATTAAGAAAAAAATGTCGAATGGCAAAAAACAAATTTTTTTAAACTAGGTTTTTTTTTATAAAATATGTTTATTTTCTGGCGTGTCTTAATGACATTATTGTAAGTCATTTTTAGTGTCGAAGTGACATTTTTTAAGACTAAATACTCTAACTATGGTCTAGGACTATAATGGAACCATAATAGTCCTAGATCATAATGAAAATAACGTAAGACACGAACATTCACATGACATGATCTTTATTGACAATGCCAAAGACACGAATGTGCAAAATAGTGCAAATTTAATGTTTTGAAAAAAACAGGTTTTAAAATAGTTACAACAATAAAATGCCTCTTTAACGCGTATCTTAAGAGTTAAATATTTAGATTTTATTTATTGTTGTTAATTTTTTAGAACTCGTTTTCTTAAAACATTAAATTTGCAGTGTCTTCGGTATTGCACCGACGATGAACTGTCAAAAATAGAATCGAGAATATTTTTTTTACAAAATTTACAAAATATTGGATTTAATTCACAGAAGATAAATTTGTGTATGTTATTCGGATCGAAACCGATCATTATGATAAACGCCGTGTTATTTTATTTACAGCCAGAGCTAGGTAGGAATCGAAGCCAGGAATCGATTCCTTTTTAAGGATCCGAAGGCTGGATAGGATCCGTGATCCGGATTCGTTATATAATTTCAAAATGATCCGAAATCGATTCCTTTTTGAAAGGATCCGATTCCAAAAAGGAATCGATTCCTTACATTTATAATTTGAGACAAAAGCCAAAATCCGCCACTTTCAGTACGTCATTTTAATTTTATAAATTTTCACTCAAGATTCATTCATTTCCAAATTTTGACCTAGCTCCCCTGAAATCCTTATATCCCGAATCTGAGGCAAAGTGGTTTATAAATGCCAAAATCCGCCATTTTAAATTTCCAAATTTTTACCTAAGATTCTTAATCAGCATCACATTGATTTTCGGAAATTAAGTTAAAGAATTTTAAAACATCTGCTTATTAAAATCTTACAATAAGGAAACACACCTAACATGTGATTTTTAACTAAAATATGTTGTTTTTAGGTCCGAAAAAACAACATTAAAATAAAAAATTTTTTGTTTTGTAACCATAGAATATATAATAGAGTGTGGTATCCAAAAACGGGCATACATTTTACTTGCATTTATGTTAAAAGTTCTAATTGCTCGATCTTCAAACTATGTTATCCTTGAGATAGCCCTGAGGGACTTTTAAAAGGGACATTTAATTATTTCTATTCAGGGTGCCATTCAAAAGTAAATTTAAAATTTTAATACATTTTTTATATTCCGTAAGCAGAGAAAAAATATTAAGCGGCACTCAGTGGCGGCGCTAGACCACATGTGAACGTCGGCGACATCAAGTTCGCGAGGCCTCTTTTACTTCCCAGCAAAAAACACCGAAGCCGAAAAAAAAAGCCAAATCATAAAATAATGTATGAATAAATGATGTTTATTATTGATAATCAAATGATAACCGAAAATACACATAGAATTTAAAATAGTCGGACTTTTCGACTTTTAGCCTCACTGATTTTTTTCAGGATTGTGTCGTGGCTAAGACTAGCCGTTATTTTAGCTTCGATTGACAGAACTGATAACGTGGATAGTCTGTCTTGACTTGTCGTGCATTTTAAATAGGTCTTTATCAATTTCAATTTTGAGAAGCTTCTCTCAGCGGAAGCTGTACTGACCGGAACTGTGAGCATGATCCTGATTGTAATGTAAACATTTGGATATATTTCTTTTAAATTATTTTCTAAAACATATTGGATGAGTTGTTTCGAGTCGTTGATAAAGTCTAGTGAATAAATTTTTAAAAGCTGAAGTTCTTTATATTTTTCGAAAGGCTGTATGTTACTGTTTTCGCCTTCCCGACGTATTGAACCTAAATCATTGCAATTTTTGAGAAGATCCTCTTTTGGTACAGATTTCAAATGATTGATGTCATAAATAAAACCAAATTGGGTAAAATATTCATTGAGCGCTTTAAATCGACAATCGGTGACGACTATTATAGCATCTATTATGGTGTTAAAAAAGTTGACTCTGAATTGCATTTCAGGAGATTCAACTGGTTCATCAGTATGTTCGTAACCGAACATTCGTTTTTGCCTGGTTATTCTTTTTTCCTTAAATCGAGACTGAATTTCGTAAGTACTTTTCTCAACAAAAAGTCTAGTTTCTGTTGCGTTTTTTTTCAAATCCAATAATATGGAATTCTTGAATCCAGCTCCAATTGCCATAGTTTACTTATATTGTTCACACGTATTGGACGGTCATAAAGAAGAGCGCACATACATTATGTTAGTGCGTGTGCTATACATAAACGCACGTATAATTTCTGTGTAAACCTATAAATGCAATATGTAAATAAATGATAAATGAAAATACATATGTACCTACAACCAATTTCACCCAAAACCTACAGGTACCGTGTCGGGCAGTGTGTGTGAAAACGCTCATTCGGGTGAAACATTCATTTCATAGTATTGCCAGACAGACGATTCTAAATACCCTCAATAATACTTCCTTCCATCGTGCTCGTGTTCGAAAATAATAAAAGTGAATATCATCATAGTTTTTTTCCGAATTGTTTGGGGCGAGATTGGCAAAATTAAAATAAATATAGGTATCTTGTGAAACTTTTTTGCGAGGCTCCCTTAGGCGCGAGGCCGTCGGCGGTGGCCGACTTCGCCGACGCCTAGCGCGGTCACTGACGGCACTGGTAAAACTTCCTGTAAAATTACAATAAGATGTCCCATTTATAACTCATTTGAGGTTATCTCAAGAATCACATTTAAAATCCTTATGAAAATCTAGCTTCGCAGGTTTTAAAATACAGTTCGAAAAAATGTTTTATTTAAGGGTATATTCATGTTGATCTCATACATAACATATTCAAATTTGAAAAATATTTACCAAAAAATAATTTGGCTAAGTGTTACAGCACTTCAAAATGAGGCTAAAATTATATATCGCGGCTCGGGCTCCGTGCTAAAATCTTCAACGCTTTAATCATCTGGAATCTGTAGTATCATTCGTATCGTAGTTGCCATTTGTAAGTATAAAAACTAAAGATGATCCGGATTCGTGATTCGATAAATTCCCTGGATTTGATTCCTTTTTTCCTTAAAAAAGGAATCGTGATTCGTATTGGTGATTCGATTCCTTTACGAGGATCTGGATCCGTGAATCGAATCCTTTTTTGAAGGATCCGTCCCAGCTCTGCTTACAGCTAGTATCATAATGCTCGTTATTTTGATCCTTATAACATAAATAACTATTTATACAGTCTCACTTTTTTAAACACCCTAAGCTGACATCATATTTTTTTCAAAACATTTTTACAGTTTTGCATCTTCAGATTCTAAAAGTCTCGTGAATAATTTTGACTTTCGACGATTTTTATCTAATAGAAAAACCTATTTTTTTACGCCAATATCGACAGTAACCATATTTTCCCTCTAAGTTATTATAACCATCATCAGAGGAAGGTGTCCCTACTGAAATACATTACGATCTTCTAAAAAAACACTCTGAGCGCTCGTCATTTTATTATTTTTAATCTGATGGAATAGAAAAGGATATATTATCTGAGTTGGATTTGATAAGACCCTTTATTGATCGGCTTGGTCACGAAGGGTGGCCATCTGCTTTACGAGGGGTGCCCTATAGGACACCTGCTCGGCCCGCATGACCCCTCTAATGTATATCGCGGTGTATGTAGTGCTGTAAGACAAGGAAAGAAATAGTTTGATATCTATCTGCGTTTGAATAATAATATATTAAGTGTAGCTGGTACATAAGGATTCTATATTAGGTTACATTATTTATATATTTTGTTTTATCATAATTTTCTACATCAAAAAAATTAACTAAAAATTTTGTTATTGATGTTAGTTAAAATTCTTAGCTCTACTAGAAGAAACTTTGCGCACCCTCTTGCGTGCGCAAAGTAACGCATTGAGTGCGGAAAAATAAAACTACTTAAAAATCGTATATATATATATATATATATATATATATATATATATATATATATATATATATATATATATATATATATATATATATATATATATATATCATCCGCTAAACACGAATCTGCTACCACGAAAGTTAGGACTTTATTAACTATAAAAGATACAAACAATAAATAGAGCTTTCCAAATTGTTTATATAAAAAGTTATATAAACATATTTGATAAAATAAATGATAAAGGAGATAAAAACAAAAATGTAATTTTGACAAAAAATTTCAGTCCAAAACAGGAAAAATATATTTTTTTTATTATTATGATTTTTGTTTTTTATTTATTATAAATCATGTGTTTTATTTATTTGAATCCCAAATCACTCAAAATATGCAGAAAAAATCCAAAACCTTAAAAAAATTCTGAAAATACGGTTTTTCAATTATAACTCGAATAATATTATATTTAGACAAAAAGGTTATATAACTTAAATTAAAGGTCTTGTAAAAATACATAGTTTATGTCATATAAAGTTTTGTGTATATTTTTTGTGTTTTTAAGATATTGACGTATTAAATTTAAAAAAGGATCGGTAATATCTGATATTACGCCTTTTTTCGATGACTTGCTGTTTGACCCCCAATTTTAACTTCAGATTTGTGTTCAGCGGAAAAAAATACGCCAGAAGATCCGACACCCAGCACACACCCCCTTTTTTTGTGGACCTGTGTAACGTTTCCTTAATATATGCTGAAAATTTGGGGTAAGGGTTTTTCGACCCTCGCAAATGGACAGCGCATCTCCAAATTTCAGAATTTTAAAAATAAATTTTGTAAATGAGACACCCTGCTTTAGGTAAATCGGAAAAAACTCGTAATCATATGTCAAAAACCCCAAAATTTGGCAGCATTAATAACATCATAGGTTTTTTTTGTTTGCAATAACATTTGACATTATTAAGTGTGACTTTTAAATGTGAGTGTCATAAAGAAGTTTAATTTTTTTTGGATTTCCGAAATTTGGATATGCGGAATTGATTCGCGAGTGTCGGAAACCACTTCAAATTTTCTTCATGTTTCGAAGAACCATCAATGTAAATAAAATATGGTTTTTTTAGGTCAAATTTTGTTGTGTATTATCTCGCAAACAAAACGAAGCAAAAAAAAATTATAAATTAGACAGTAATGTACCGGGTGTCCAAATAAGAAAGGACGCCTGCTGTATCTCGAAAAATGTTTATCGCACAGCGGGGGAAAAATATTTTTTGTAAAAGTGGTCCAGAGAAATAGCTGGAAACTATTTTAAAGTTTCTGAAATGGCCGCTAGGGGGCGTAACTGCAATCTTGAACCTAAAAAAGTGATGTTTCTGTGAATTTTGCTATATTAACCTAACAAAAAAATACCTAATTTTAAAAGTCGAGGATAATTTAAACCTTTTTTGTTTGACAATTTTTGCTGTATTTCTAAAAATAAAGTGGTGGGGGGTATTTAAAGGTTTCCGTAAAAAACACCCCGTATCTTCGAAACGGCTAAGCCGATTTTAACAAACTTGGGCTAGTTAAAAAGAGCTATTCTCGGGCTATAAATGTTATATTATTTGAAGTTTTGTTAGTTTTACATGTCGCCGCTAGAGGGCTTTTTTCGAAATTCCGATAGAAATGGATAATTTTCTCAAAAAAATTAAATGTATTGGTATGATTTTTTTTTCATAAAAAAGTAACTAAATATTGCTTAAACAAGCTCGCGAAAACCGTATCTCGATATCTTGTCCCTTACCTAAAATTTAGGCCAAAGAAAATTTTATACGTCAATATCTCTACAAGGAATTTTATATGACATAAATTATGTATTTTTACGGAACCTTTAATTTAGGTTATATAATCTTTTCGCCTAAATGCAATACTTTACGAGTTATAATCAATAAATCAACTTTTCAGGATGTTTTTTAAGGTATACCCCTGGAATTCGATTTTTTGATTATAACTCGTAAAGTATTGCATTTAAACGAAAAGATTATATAACATAAATTAAAGGTTCCGTAAAAATACGTAATTAATGTCATATAAAATATCTTGTAGCTTTTATAGTTTTTAAGATATTGACGTATAAAATTTTCTTTGGCCTAAATTTAGGTTAGGTTATTTAAGCATCATTAGGCTACTTTTTTATGAAAAAAATCATAACAATACATTTAATTTTTTGGAGAAAATTAATCATTTCTGTCGGAATTTCGAAAAAAGCCCTCTAGCGTCGCATGTGAAACTAACAAAACTTCAAATAATGTAACATTTATAGCCCAAGAATAGCTCTTTTTAACTAGCCCAAGTTTGTTAAAATCGGCTTAGCCGTTTCGAAGATACACAGTGTTTTTTACGAAAACCTTTAAATACCCCCCACCACTTTATTTTTAGAGATACAGCAAAAATTGTCAAACAAAAAAGGTTTAAATTATCCTCGACTTTATAAATCAGGTATTTTTTTGTTAGGTTAATGTAGCAAAATTCACAGAAACATCACTTTTTTACATTCAAGATTGCAGTTACGCCCCCTAGCGGCCATTTTAGAAACTTGAAAATAATTTCCAGCTGTTTCTCTTGACCACTTTTACTAAAAATATTTTTTCCCCAATGCTGTGCGATAAAGATTTTCTGAGATACAGCCTTTGTCCTTTCTTATTTGGACACCCGGTATATCTTAATATGCGTTTTAGGAATACTTGGCTTCGGATTTTAAAAAATCTTGATAACATCGTATTTTAAATTTAGGACCTCTGTATAAATATTTCTTTTATAGAAAAAAGCGCGACACACAATAATAATAGAGTCGGAGCATTTTTCACAAAATAATTTGTTTTTGATTTATTAAATTTATTTTAAGTTAGAGACCCGCACTTTATATGTTAATTAGAAATTCGGTGGCAAAATGCTTGCTTTTGATTTTTTTTTCTTATTTATTTTTTTATATTTTAGCCCTAAAGTTAAAAAAAAATGTGTTTGTACCTTTTTTAAAGGTTATTGTTTATTTACTAAAAAACCGTATCACGTGTTTTAACAAAAATATGGACTTGCGAAAAAATTCATCCTGGGCCGATTTACCTTGCTCATCCGCCCCTGCAAATGGTTATAAAGTATCCAAACATTTTTCATGTGAAAATGATTTTATTAATATTCTAAGGGCTTGTCCTAAGGGTGGGTACCTACATTTTGAGGTCAACTAAATACTCACTTGTCTTATCGAAAGGTGGTATTTTAATTTTCGACATACCAACCCTTTTATATATTAAAATTACAATGTATTAAGCATATACAAGCTACAGTTTCTGGTTCCCCTAACTAAAAAAACACCCTCTTTTCTAAATAGGTTACACTGTGTATTTTCAATTTTGCACTACGCCGTCTTTTAAGTTTTTTTTAGTCTTCCCCTTAAAAAAAAGTAGCACATAAAAACTGTAATTATATACAAATATGTCTGTGAACTTTTTGGTTTCTGTCAAACCATACAGTAAAATATTGGCGAACCAATAATAACGATGATATTAAATTCAGTTAGGATTAATAATTTTATGACCTTAAATTGAAAAGGGAATTAGGTAAGATTTCCAACAATAAATTTGAATTTATAACAAAATAAAACCAACCAATTAAGGTATGGTAGATTTTCAAAGTTTTATGTACCTGACTAAACAGGTAGATAAGTCATTTGAGAAAATAATAATTAATTCTAAGCGTGAAAAGAGTAACTTGAACATTAAACATTTTATCATAGTCAAACACAGGTCAGTTTGTAATTTTCATAAAATTGTGCATTTTACAATTGGCGCCTGAACGGGAAAAGAGGAATAAGTCAAAAAATAAGAAAAATAATATATTGTAAATTAAACAAGAGATAAATAATTTAAAATTAGAATTTAAACATTTTGGCAATTGAAGCACTTTTTTATTTACAAGGCTTCCAGATTTTCTAAATAATGTTTAAAGAAAAATTTAAATTTATATTCAATTCTATGGTTTCATTTCCATTAACTCATTTTTTTGATCTATCCCGCTTTCCCCATTCAGGCGCCAATTTTGATTTTTCACACGCTATTAGTTAAAATTAAGCCTTATATCCAACGAGTGTTTAAAACGCGATCTTTTAATAATAATAATCCCGACTTTTTAAAAAATATATTTTATTTCAATCTAGCTATATTAGTTTTTTCTCTCCTAGTAATGCCTAGTGCAAAGGCAGTAAGATTCTATGCCTAACAATGGAGACAAATTTAGAATTCTGATAATAGTTTTTGAGTTTTCAACATAATTTCCTTGTAAATTAACTCGCTTGGTCGAACGATGTTCAAAAGCCATAATTTTTTGCCTAAAACAATTTTCTTTCAGGTCGCCAAAATACCCTTTTACAGCAGCAACTACTTCTTCTTAAAAAAAAAAAAACGCTGACCCACCCATTAATTTGGTAAAAAGATACAAATCGAAGGGTGCCAAATCGGACAAATAGGGGGGACAGGTATTCCAATTATTGATAATGTAAACAATATTATGTTTTCTTTAGGGTACGTTCTTTTTGATTTAAAAAACAATAATAAAATAAATCGGACAAATGGGGGGACAGGTACTACAACAGTTTATCACTTAATTTTTCCATTTCCTAAACACTTTTGGGCGCAGGTAAATAATTATGATAAAAAATCATCTTTTTTGTCTATAAACAAGGTCTTTTTTACGATTTCTTTTATTCGGTTCACCTAAGAGATTAAAATAGTATAGTAATAGTTTTGTCCTTCTTAGGGTAATCAATAAGCAGAAGGTATTTAGCATCCTAATAAACGATGCCATACCCGCTGAAAAAGACTGTTGTTTTTTACGTGCCAGACATCTAGCATCTGTCCACGGTTTGGACTCGGGAGTATAATGGTCAATCCAATTATATTTAATTGTTGGTGTAAGATACATCCAAAACGTTTTTTAAAAATACCTATACCTTGGCAATTTCACCTATGTAAACCCGTCTTGCCGTCGATTAATACCATAATAATATGAAGTACTTTTTGAATAATTTCTGGAGGTTGCACTTTTTGACGGTTCTTTATGTGGGGTAACGATGGATGAAGACCGCGCTGTTTGTTGTATGTGGTTTGAATTTTTCGTTTAACTCTCAGGATTACATACCCTAGATTTTAATAAGCTGTAGTTCAAAAATAAAAGTTATTTGTCTAACGTCCGTGGTGACACACTTGTCTAAATGGTACCGTAAACTGCAGTGTATTTTGGTACTCAGGCATCATTGATGGCACTGGAAAAAGAGAGGTTAATCATATAAAAATCCGTCACCCAAACTTCGTGGGCTATCCAAAAAATAAAAAAGAAGTCCAAAGTCCAACCTTTCATTTTACTAATAATAATTTGTGAATTTGTGTTCGTAAATTTGTGAAAACTTTGAACAGTACTCACTAAGATGTCTAAATTTTGAACAGTACTCACTAAGATGCATTTGATCGGCATCAAATTGCGCAACTTTGCCTTCATTAAACCGACCTCGTATCTTTTTAAGTTTTTGAAATCCCAATGATAAGGCTCGAATTTCTAAATTTTAAACCTCTAAAATTAAAAAGGTCCGAAAGACTTAACCATTGTATATTTATGTTTTTGGGGTCGATGAATCCAAATTAGTTTGGAAGGTCAGGGTTAAGGGCATTTTAGAAAGGTTACATAGCAACTAAATTTGATGTGTGACCACGGATTCGTATTCAGTGTCCTCAAATACATAAGTAAACCTCGAAGTAAACACTCTTTACGATTAATTTTGAAGATTTGACCTTGAAATGTTCTTGAACCCGACCTGATGGAGTTAAATTGACACCGGATTTGGATTCAGCAACTCCAAAAAAATATACTCGTAGATACCGTGGTCTTTCGGACCTTCAACTCTTTTTTTTTAGGGCTGTGTTTTCTATAACCCCACCACAACTAACCTAGTCTCGAAATTCGGTCTATATATATATATATATATATATATATATATATATATATATATATATATATATATATATATATATATATATATATATATATATATACATATTTATTTATATATATATATATATATATATATATATATATATATATATATATATATATATATATATATATATATATATATATATATATATATATATATACATACATACATACATACATACATACATAAAAATATACATAAACATATACATATACATATTCATATACATAATGGATAAAATTACTAATAATAATTTGTGAATTTGTGTTCGTAAATTTGTGAAAACTTTGAACAGTACTCACTAAGATGTCTAAATTTTAAACCTCCTTTCGGTATTTTAACTGACAATTACAACAAAAAGCAAGCTGACTTTTATTAAGTCAATGATCGATATTATACATTTTTGATTAAGTATAATATCAAGCTATTTAAAAATAAAATGTGATCTTTTACAACAGATTATGCCATTTTTCTAAGCCAGCGAGTCATAAAAAAAACTAGAAATGTTGACATTATTATGGTTCTCATTGTAAATTGCTTTTATGACATTACGGATAAAATTAAAAAAAAAGCAACTAGGATATTAAAAGATTTGCCTACAAGCAGCAAAAAAGAAATATTGATTTGACTATTCATTAATAAAAAAAGAATTCTACCCCATTGTTTAGACTTCGAAATATAAATCTGATCTATTATGGCGCAAGTGACAGTACAAGAAGAACCGACAAGGGTGACTAGGCACCCTAAAAAGTTATAGTCACCCCTAGAAGCGTACATGTTTTCATAGAAAATAGCGATTAAAGATTCTATAAGAGCGGGAACTTACCTGTGGTCTGTCAAAACTAAGGGGATTTTTCGTGGGAAAATTTTAAACTAGAAAGAGGCTCACGTAATTATTTTGATGCTGACATGAAGAAACTTGTTTATCAAAGAGGGAGGTAAATTTGCAACATGTGCATTGCATGAGAAAATTTCGAGTTTTTGGAGGGGGTGGGTTTGTTGATTATGAATTTTTTTTATATATAATGCTCTCAGTCGCAAAGTGTGGAGCAGGATTTTTTTTATATATATAATGCTCTCAGTAGCCAAGTGTGGAGTCTAGAAATACAGTGGAGAGTCGGATTAATTGTTGTTTTAATACATTTGGATAACCAAATGTATCTAGAAAGACGATTTTTTTTTTGTATTAATAACTCTAGAAAGAACTTTCTAATTCACGTATATTAATGAATTTTCTCTAACTTTACATTAGACACTTATGTTAGTAGCTAGGCTATAAGCTTTTGTGGTGAGTCCCCATTTATTTAAAGAGGTTATAGAATGAAAAAATGATCGTAAAATTTAAAAGTCTTATAAAATACAATTTTGCTTACCTACAAATGCTTTCATTACTTCTACGCTAACCCATATATGTAAAAATCTTTTTGCCTCTTTCACAAATACAAGTTATAATGTATTTATTAAATAAATCTCACGAAAATTAGGAGAGCGTGCAGATACAAATACAATAAAAACAATGGCAATGGCTTCGAGTCGTGTCGTGGCGTGGCGTGGCGTTGGCGTACGTGCGAGAGCGACATTTGGGTAAAATATGAACTAAACTTGTTAAATATTTAACACTAAGGATAGCCACAAGTAATAGCGCAGTTAAGAAACTTGTTAATTTAGACCAGTCTTTCTCAAAGTGGGCAATAACGCCCCCCTGTGAGCGCTGGAGGCCTAAAGGGGGGCGGTAAAGGATACAGAAAAAAATGGGGGGCGCTGATGTGATTCAAGGGGGCGACGGGTGATTTGTAGTTTTAGCTACTTCATATTTTAAAATTTACTGAAATTAAAATGCTTCTACTACACAACATCCATTTATTAGTTTATATTTTCATCCTATTTTATTGTTTAAATATAAACTAAAAATATATTAAATATTTAATATTTTTAATGCGTTTACAACGCTATTTATATCTTAAGATATTTAGTATAAAAAGGTGTGAGCCACAATAGACCGAGCGGTCGCGGTGGAGGGCGTAAAAAGTCCACTCATTTAAAACCTAACCTAACCTAATAGGTATCAAACACTGAAAAATATTCGTGTATTCAAGTGTCGCAGGTGAGGTCCCCACCTCCGAAGACACGTATTAAAAATAGGTATATATTGTTGCGGCCAAGCTGAGCACTTGCCAAACGCGGAATTTTTTTATGTGCCTAATCTAGTAAAAATTTAAAAAAATAAATTGAAATTAGAAGGTTCAATTATAATTCACGTTTGGCGCGAACAAATATTGTGCGATTTAATTGTGCAATCCTGTATTTTAGTCCGTCAACGTTCGTCGGTTGAGTTCAAGTGCCCAAATACACAGCCGCGGCTCGCGACCGGCTGGCGACTGACGTGACTAGTCATTCGCGAATGATTCGTTCAAAAAGAACGAATCAGTGCACTGGTTAGAATAAATTAATTTCATGTTTTCAATGGATTCGAATCTTTTTTTAGCCACTTGTTCGATCGCTCTGCGATGAAAAACGAACCTATTTTGGATGATTCGGTTTGTTTATAAGGTCACTAAGTTAGAATCGGACTCGAACTTAAAGATTCGGTAATTCGATAGTTTATGATGGCAAATCGGTAGTTTTTGTGCTACGACCTGGCAAGTGGCGAGCAGTCTGTTATATTTCGATTTTGCTCACATTACCAGAGGTGTATTAGGCAAACAATTTATGCGTATTGTCGGTTCAAGTCAGTTTTGGCTTTATACCAATTTGGCAGTTAAAAGAACTTTTTTTTTAATTTGTTTTAACTATTCTTTTGAACACGTACTTAATTTGGAGGTACATTTGTAGGTTTTATCAATTATAGTTATTTTTAAATTTTATTCCAAATATATTTTTTAAAATAATAATTATACCAATATGAAATAAATGTAAATTATTAAGATATTTAAGATAACTATCACATTTTTTGTGGAATTTAAAACCAACCTAGTCCGACCGGCATTATAATAAAGTGAATCGGTTGCGAACGAATCTTTTCAAGTGATTGATTCAAATGAATCGATTCAGTAAAAAGATTATTGTTAATTTTGATTAAAAGATACCTTTAATATTGTAAAGTTGCATTATTATTGCTTTCTCTAATAGCAAAAGTGTCGTTTAGAATATAGGTTTAATTAAACTCCAGGCGAGACTAATATGTAATTGAGATTTTTAAGGTGAAAAAAATGGGGGCGCTACAAAATAACTGACTTTCAAAGTGGGCGTTAGACGAAATAAGTTTGGGAACCTCTGATTTAGACAGTATTGTTTTCATTTCGAACAGATAATTTTTTTCTTGTCAGTTTAGTTAAAAATGTATGCAAGTTAAATAATTTTATCCATGATCATCTACAAGATCCTTAATTGTTTTTAATAAGACAATCTATTATAAAAATTAAAAATATTGTGGTAAACAACGGTGATAAATAAAATTAGGTCGATTATCAAAGATTCTTTTTAAGTCCAACGAAATAGAGCCCATTCTGTTAGACAACATTTTTTTAAATGAGCACATAAGTATGTTTTAAATTTTGTAACTGGAATTACGTAAAATAAACACATATTTTGCATCTATGTATTATTATTTAGTAATTCGTGTTATATAAATTAAATTGGATTGATGGTAAATGGGATAATATTGTATTAAAAAAACTATTGTAAATAATTTAAGTAGTAAATTAGACCATTGCTTTATTTATATTGTAAAACTATTCCTTTATTTTAGTAAATTTGACTCCAGACAAGTTTTTTTTTTAATTTGTCTACGCCAAGTTTTTTTTTCTGTGTAAAAAATGTATATTTATTAAAATAAGCCTAATAAAAGATAAACTTTTCTCAGTTAGCCATCACCGTATAGTTAAGCCTTAAGACAAGCTGCAAGGGAAACGCAAAGAAAGATGATGTCTACCTTCACCATATGGCGCAATTTAAACTAATATGTTTATTCAAAGTGGAATCCGTAATGTGTTGTAGGTATGCTTAAAACATTTAGAAAAGTTATTCTCACTCCTGTTTAGTGTAGATGTACATTATTAGTGTGTGGGTATAAATAGGCATTATGTATTTGAAAAATACTTGAAATAATCAAGAGCTATTTCCTCTGAAGAAGCGAGGTCAAATAGTATTATTGTAAAAGTAATTAATATTTCTTAATATTAATGTCACATTTAAAAAAAAAGAGCCGAGGGAATTTGTCCTTATTATGTATAATTTTTCTTTTAACTTTGATAGTAAATATTTATTATTTAAAATATTGCAAACTGCTCTGTACGTCCATACTTACGGTGAGGGAGTGGGTTGGAGAGAAGTTTGAAAAATTATTGGCTTACTTAAGAAAAGAAAAAAATTGTAAATTCTCTAAACCTCTTTAAAAGAAAATTTTGCCTGTCAACCAGACCCCCTTTTAGTCGGGTTTTTATTTAAGGGAACAGGCATAGTCGAAGGGAAGTATTTTGTATTTTAGGTCATATCGTTAATCAATTTTCACCATTTTTCTAAAATTATTTCGTGTAGTAAATAAGCTGCAATATATCCGTAAGTTATTGTTTGTCATTCTTAAAGTAATAATTAGAGTGCTTTTTATATTAAATTGAAAAATGAAATAGTAAAAAATTGAGTTAAAAAACTAATAGAATATTTAAGAAAATGATGTGAGCCAAAAAAAAAAGAGAGAATCATTAAATTTAAATTTTCTTAATGGGATACCCTATTTAACATTTTTAGTAACAACATAATTAATTAATTAAATTATAATATTAAAAGTACCTGGTAATGAATTATAATCTTTGACAGAATATTGACCCTCTATATTTTGATATTTTAGGTATTTCAGGTTTTCTTTGTCTATTTCATAATTTAAATCGCAACTTTTTCATATGAATTAAATTAATTCTGTTGTTATTACAAATGAATACAAAATCATTTTAATTAAAATGTACCAAAGAAATGAGACGTATGTCTTTTGTTTCAGTTTCCAATTTAAATCATGGTCCTAAATATTTCGTAAAAGTAAAAAAAATACACAATATAGCTATTTCACTTTGTTTTAATGCGATGAAAGCCTCAAATGTAACACGGTCCCGTACTAGTTAAATGACCCTGTACATAATATCGTGTTTATTTCTTGTTTTGTAACTCTAGTACTATCTCAAATCATTTTCAATAACCCCTATTCGTAACTTTTTTTTAATCTGAATATTAATCTATCCTTCCTTTATATCTTGCCATTAATCCGCCTATTTTATGTTATATAACTCATTAATTAATTCTCAACAACAGAAAAAAAATTAATTGTAACACGTAGAGTAAAAATAATCGCAATAAGGCCTGCCAGATGTTTTACTAAAAGTTGCAAACTGCAATGCCCTTATTAGTCTAGTTCATTAAACTTAACAGTACCCTAGGTTAATGTCCAAAGAGGGTAGGAATGAGGTCTGTAACCCTGTAAGTCTCATCAAATGGACAGGTGCGTAACCTAGGAAGCATATGCTATATAGTTTCTTTACTCACAGTGGCGTAGTTGTATTAGGTGTTCAATAAAACAAAATTATTAAGTAACAATTGAATTTCACGTAAAAATGTAATATTGTTTTATTAGCCAAATTAAGGGTCATTGCGATATTGTATTTCTTTAAATGATAAGGGTGTTGCAGAGTACACGTATAAAAAGGAATAGGCAGAAAACTCACTATTAATGAGTATATTATAAAATATACATTATAAGTAGAGGCTTTCTAAAGTGTACAATTTTTCTGGTTATTAACTGATTAGTTTTCGTCGTATTTTCTTTAAATACATAATAATTAATGACTTTTATTTCTAGCTCTTTACTGAAATTATACGAAAAACTTTTGTCTATAGAAATACTGAGATTTTTCTTGTACCTAGGATGAAACGACAGCAGAACCGTTTAAAGCATTTACGAAAACCTACCGGTTATTAATTTTTCTGTTTCTGATAGACTTTAGTGATTGTTAATTTATAGAAAAACAATGTGGTTTGTTGCCTTTTTGTTTAAAATGCTAATCAAAATGTTGCTATTAAATAAGTCCGATAAGTATTTCATATCTGTCAACCACCAGTAGCACAACACCTTACTCGTGTAACTGATTCAGATACCGTGTTATAAAATGCTGACCACATTTTTGTCACTATTTCGTATCTTACTTGTTTGTATGTTTGATTTGCAAAAAAAACATTAAATCTTAATAATTATATATTTTTGATCAAATGGATATTTCTCTGCATTGTATGGTTTGGACATAACATATAGGCGGAATATATATATATATATATATATATATATATATATATATATATATATATATATATATATATATATATATATATATATATATACAGGATATTGCATACTTTGATAATCGATAATGTTTCTGCTGTTTAAATTGTCAAACCAGATCTAGAGTCGTTTAAATATATGTTCAAGTTTTTGACTTTTTGTAACTAGAGATTTACGAAAACTTGATTATTTTAATTGGGGAGCCTAATTTGGCCCAGTCTTTATTATGCATAATGTTTAAGGTTAGGTTAATTTTTTGTATTGCAAAAATTGGGAGTTTCCAAAATTATAACTAATAAACATCTCACCATATAGACATATTTATTAGCTGAATATGTACTAAAAATGCATTTAAATAATTTAATTTATTTATTTTGTTCCTGTTTGCTGTATGTACAGGGTGCGGCAGCATAACTTCCTTTTTTTAAAACTTAATAAAACGCATTGTATGAATCAGAAAGTTTTAACTTGGTTTTTACAGTGTTGGTACATACCTGAAGTTTTTTTTACATAGCTTTGAAGATCAAATCACGTAGGTGACGTCATGACTCTTTCAAGCATAGCAGGCGTTATGTTTTTCTTCCTGGATGTTGTTCTTTAAATCTTGAAGGGTCCTTGGACGGTTCACATAAACACGGCATTTCAAAAAACCTCATAGAAAAAAATCACAAGCGGATGAATCGGGAGATCGTGCCAGCCATTGCAAATCGCTTCTAATCAAAAAAGGAAGTTATGCTGTTGCGCCAGGAATCGGTTTATTCAATGTATCGAGAATGAGGAACGCCACTTACGTGATTTGCTCTTCAAAGCTATATAAGACAAAACTTTAGGTATGTACCAACATTGTAAAAACCAAATTAAAACTTTCTGATTCATACAATGCGTTTTATTAAGTTTTGAAAAAAGAAAGTTATGCTGTCGCACCCTGTATAATCCGGGATCAAATTGTCTACACAATTTTAATTTAACCTTGTGTGTGTAAGAATGTTGTCAATTCTGGTTTGTAAACTCTTGATGTTGTCATTTTATAATTGTTTATTATTGTGGATATTATGGGGACATTAGCATGGGCGCCGCAGGATTTTTTTCAGGGTAGGGGTAATATAAAAAACTTGCCAGTTGTGCTCAACAGGCTCGTATTGTACTTGCGTGTAATATCTTCATAATTTTAAACTCTGTATGCAGTTTTTATTTTAAAATATAAATATAAAATTTTTAAAAAGACTTAGTATGTATTGTAAAAAATGTGCAAAATCTCAGGTGGAGCACGGCACCCCTTACCTCCCCTCTGCGTGCGACCACGGACATTAGTACTGGTTAAAAATAAAACTTCCTACTTCTCTCCACAATGTCTGTTTAACCTGTTAAGCTGTTCATGTACACTAGGAGATTATACATATTATGCTAACAATATCTTCCATATAGCTAAAGCGCTATTATTTTTCGGATTAAGTAGTAGTAGGTGTCTACAAACACTGACCATGAGCTTAGATTCTTTTTGTCTCCTTGGTTTCTAGCAATTAGTATTTAGCAAAACAAGCATTTTTAATGTCTTGTTTAAAGCTCTTTTTAATCCAACTATAAATAGCACAGTTTATAGAGATTTTTTTGCTAAATAAAGTCTAACAGCAAACCACCAAGCACCATTATTTAAAAAAAGGTGCATAGAACTTAAAAACCCAAAATCCGTACAAAAGTTAGCTTTTCTCTGTTTGAAAAAACTGTCAAAAAAGCATTTTTCCTTTTAGGGTGAAAAATTTTAATTCAATATAAATTTACTCGCGAAACTGTCAATAGGACGTTTTTAAAGAATCATAAAACAAACAAATTGATTTTTTGCTAATCCTTGTGAGTTTTTCGCAGAGGAAAGTTGGAAAAACCGCTCAAATTGACAACTTTTTAAAACATTCGTAACTTGGACGTTTTTAAAGTTAGACAGCTAATCTTCGAGAAAATTATTATTTATTACATGTTATTAAAATGGGTTAAAGGCGGACGCTGTCGAATTTGTGGTTATTTTGCAATAATATTTTAGACGATCAGCGTATTAACAAAAAATAAACAAAGTTTGACATATTACATTCCGGTACTTCCCATTCCGATTTCATAAATACAGAATAGAATAATGTTATGTTTTCAATAATTCAACTCCTTTCTCTCTCTACTAGCGGGCGATAATGACCTATACCAGGGGTCTCCAAACTACGGCCCGAGGGCCACATCCGGCCCGCGGACAGATTTTGTCCGGCCCGCGGAGAGCTAGCATACTTGAAAACTCCCTTTAGAGAACAAATAATTTTTATAACAAATTAAATTTAGTTTACTGAAGTATTCTAATTTTATGTGAATAATTATTAATATGACATCTACATTGATATGGTCATGGGCTAACTCCGCTAACTCATAACATTCTTGTAGGCTTATTGTTATTGTTTTTGTGATAAGTTGGATAAAGAAACACAGAATTGTAATGAGTAAAGACATGTATAATATGCAGAAAATTTAACTTCAGTATATAATAACTAACAAATTATTGAAATGAATCCAACTAGCATTTTATACATTTTAAATAATCACATAACTTATAACAAACATAATGACATATGAAATACTAATGAGATTTATGTAATTGAGATTTTCCACTGACAATAGTTTGTAGTTGTGGACTAATTTTACTTATACCAATTATTAAACGAAATTTAAGATGCTCATCAGTTAATTTCGATCTGTAAACATTTTTTGTGTACTTCATTTTGGAGAAGATTTTCTCACACAAATAAGTAGTACCAAAAACAGAAAACAGACCACGAGCAAATTTATGCAAATTATCAAATTGTGTCAGTGGAAGTCTCTTATAAAATTCCAACAAAGATGAGTTTTGATATTTGTTCTTAACTATATCACTGCATTGTCAGATCAATCATTTCCATTTGTTCCGGGGCTAGGGTTTCAATGTCAGTATCAAAAGGATTCTGAAAAATCTCTAATTTGATTCGCAATGGCATCAAAGTCCGAGAAACGAGT
The DNA here is from genome assembly GCA_019359885.1 of Listronotus oregonensis. Lineage (NCBI taxonomy): Eukaryota > Metazoa > Arthropoda > Insecta > Coleoptera > Curculionidae > Listronotus > Listronotus oregonensis. Next base: position 122,248 of record JAHBCN010000310.1, read on the forward strand.
ATCAAAATTTATCTTCAAAGCACTCAAAAGTTTCGATTGCAAAATCGATAGGAAACTCAGTCTCAGTAGTGTGGCTGAATATTTCACATGTTTTAAAAATGTGAAAAACATTTACTCTTCGTAGTTGTGATTGAAACAGTCACAATTTCTTCCGGAATGATTTGATATTAGTGTATAAATCAGGGAAGATGCTGGTTTTCTCCTTGCAATCCCAAAATTCAGTTCGTTCACATGTTTTGTCAAATCAACATAGAATGCTAACTTCCACAGCCATGCGTTGTTTTGTAATTCAGTAAGAGGGCGATGCTTTTCATTCAAAAAATTTCGATCACTGCTCGAAGTTCAAAAAGCGCTGGAAGGACTTTCCCACAACTAAGCCAGCGTACGGCAGTATGATAAGGTAAATCTCAGTTTCTCCAATCTCTTCAATAAATTGTCGGAATTGTCGGTGATTCAGCCCAAAAGATCTGATAAAATTAACAGTTGATATGACTGGATTCAGAACGTCAGACATATCCAAACATTTTCCGCACAAAGACTTGATGAATGATACAATGTAAGACTAATGGTTTTGAACCACCGTCATTTTCTACAGCCTTTGACACAAGAGCGACCACTCCTTTATCTTTCCCACTCATGTTTTTGCCTCCATCAGTTGTAATACATTTCAAGTTTTTCCATCGAAGGTTCTTTTGATTAATGGCCATTTCAACTCCTTTAAAAATATCTGTACCAGTAGTTGTGCCATGAATACTATACATATCAAGAAGTTCTTCGTGCACTTCATAGCTTTTATCTACTCCTCGAATATAAATCAACACCTGAGCAGTATCTGACACATCCGTTGACTCATCCAAGGCCAAAGAAAACCACTCAAAATGTCCATTTTTGTCGAACAGTTGAGAGGATATATTTTCAGCGATGTTTTCTACCCTTCGAGCCACAGTGTTTGCTGACATACTGACAGTTTTTAATAAATTTACCTTTTCAGGGCACATTTCTTCGGCTACTGCAATTATGCATTCTTTGATCATTTCTCCATCGGTGAATGGTTTTCCACGTTTTGCAATTTCAAGAGCCACACGAAAGCTGCCTCTTGTTCAGTTTTGAGTTTTGTAAATGAAGATCGCTGCGATTTCAATCCGCGCTGCATAGCTTCGAATTTTTCTGTCCGCAAACTTCCTGTATATTTTGAGTAATTTTGAAAATGTTTTGTTTCATAATGACGTTTAATGTTATATTCTTTTCTTTGAGAACGGCTATGCTTTCATTGCAATCAAACATAGCGCCTTGTTACTGGACTCAATTACGAAATACTGAATGTTCCACTGATCTTTGAATTTTCTGCATTCACTATCAATTTTTCGCTTCTTTTCCATACTACTTATTCACACACAAAAGCAACAATTCAAATCAAAATACTGTTATAAAGATGTCTTAAACTTAAACACGCACAAACACGTTTTAAGGAGGTATGCAATATTTTATTTAACAACAGTGTCATAGGACCTGACTTGTGGTTGCGCCACTAGCTCTCTTATATATTCCAATTACTGCCATCTAGAAGTGAGTGGAAGACACCAGAACTTTCTCGAACCAACGATTATTTCTGTACGTGCTATTAGCGCCATCTGTTAGCGATAGAAGGTACTACCTATTTCCGCTTGTGTCCACCAGATGTCGTGTCACGTTACTCCTCATGGCTCGTACTCTACGACTAATCTAGAAATTAAGTAGATAATGACAGGAAAATTAATAATATGCAGTGTTGCCGTTTTGCGGACTTTAGTCCGATTTGCAGCCTTTTTTAAACGTTGTGTACTTTTTCGGGACTTTTTTTTCATCAGTGGACTATTTCACTTCTTACCACCGGCAACAATGATAATATGGTTTAGGCCCTCGGAACTTACTGGAGTAATCAGTATGGCCCTAAGGCTGGAAAGTTTGGAGACCCCTGACCTATACTGTAGATACAATTTGAATTTTTCAATGTTCTATCGATAGACTATCGATGTTTAAGGAACTCTAGTTTTTAGTAATGGGTAAAAAAATACTATAGCTATATGAGTGTTATTCATATTACTTATTTAAAATAAGCAAGGGCGAATATGTAATTTCGCGTCTGTGTTAAAGGTGAAAAATTTTAATTCAATATTAATTTACAACAAACAAATTGATTTTTTGCTAATCCTTGTGAGTTTTTCGCAGAGGAAAGTTGGAAAAACCGCTCAAATTGACAACTTTTTAAAACATTCGTAATTTGGACGTTTTTAAAGTTAGACAGCTAATCTTCGAGAAAATTATTATGTATTACATGTTATTAAAATGGGTTAAAGGCGGACGCTGTCGAATTTGTGGTTATTTTGCAATAATATTTTAGACGATCAGCGTATTAACTGTAAAACGAATTTAATATAGTAAACAAATTATTAAACTTCATATTTTATCCTACAATTTGTATATGTTTGATTTTATAAATTTGGCAAAAAGTGCGAAAAACGGTTTCGAACTACATGTTATAAATAATCGTTTATTCGAAGATCAGCTTTCCAACTTTAAAAGGGTCTAGGTTATGAATTTTTTTTCTTTGTCAATTTTAGTGGTTTCTTCCCGACTTCTTTCTGCAAAAATGCACCAATAAATAAGCAAAAAAAAAACATTTTGTTTTTTCGATTCTTTACAAACGTCCTATTGACAGCATTGTGATTGAATTACAATTAAATTAAAAAAAAATACTCTAGAAGAAAAAAATTGCCATTTTTGACAGTTTTTTTCAAATAAAAAACAGATAACCTAACTTTTGTACGGATTTTGATTTTTTTAAGTTCTATGCACCTTTTTTTAAAATATGTTGCTAGGGGTATCTATTAAATTTTATTTACTAAAATAGCTTTTATTTTGCTCTATATACTGTCTATAATTTTAAGTTATTCATACTTACAGAACACCACTGAATTTTTGATATAAATTTTCTATTATGCTATAAGTCTTTATTATAAGGCACGTGCCTAATTGCACTCTCTTCTTTTTTCAAAGCTAAAGGACGTTTCCTAAGCCACAACAGTTGGTCAACGTGCTAGTCAAAATTTATTACTATGTACGGGACGAAAGATGGGAGTTCCATCATTAAAAAACAAATAAATTACCCAACATAAGTAATTAAAATTGAAAGAAATTAAATATGATATATATTTTAACAATACAGCTACTGTGCAGTTTGTGGTAATATAAATAAGCAATTATATTGTCTTTAATGGCACGATAGCTTAATGTCTAAACTCCTTATATATGTTAAATTTTTATGTAAAAACTACCCTAAGTATTCACCACGTGTCAAGTAGTAGTAAGGGTCCCACCTGGAAGGATCCCGTAGGGCTTACAGGCCCTCCGAACTCCCCTAGGCTTGCCAACCACCCCCTCGCTCTCCTTTTGGCTGAGCAAGTCCTCACTACGTGTTTGCCATGTTGGCTATCACGGTTGTTTGGGGTTTTGAAGTTTTTGGCTTAGCCTGAAATCTGGCTTAGCGGAGTGGGGGTTTAAGAAGTGACTGAGAAGCTGGGGCCCTTGCCCCAGTGACTCGGGGACAATCCAGAAATCGGATTTTTAAGTGGCTAGGCCGAGAGGCCAGGGTGCAGGTGGTACACGGGTTCTTCCTGTAGGTACCGGGTACCATCCTAAGAAGTACTTAGTCCAAAGTTTGAATTTTGGTCTTTTGTGGGGCCTTTGGAGAGCTGGATCATACCCAGATGGTCCTCGGATCAGAGGGTTTGGATGGTTTTCGGCTATGAGGTAGAGTTTTTTGGCTCTTTCTTTGATAAAAGAATCAAAGGGTGTGAGTTCGTAAGATTAACTGGGCGAATTTTGTTGTCCATAAAAGGACTCCAAAGACAAGGGACAGGGAAAAGAAAGAGGGAGGAGTTTACTGAGCATTCAGGGCGTCAAATTTCGCCTCGAAGGCAGCCAGTCGGTCCATGAGGGCCTGAAACTGACCTTGTGAGGCAGAAACTTGGGTAAGAGTTGTTTTAGGGGCAACCTTCTGAGCGTAGGATGCGCTCTGGGTTACCGTCACGTGTCAAGTATTATTTTCTTTAAATAAAAGCAGCCCGTCTTTTGCTTTAAGGAATAGAAGTTTTTAGTAATGTTCCTTAAACATCGATAGTACAAACTATCGATAGTTACGATATAATTATAAAAAATATCGATAGTGTCGATACTATCAAGTTTCGAGTAATTTATGAAATACATTTTTTTTAATGGAATTTGAACACCTCAATATTTTGGTTTTTATTGTTGTGGTATATCCTATCAAAAATAAAAAGTAAAACAAAAAAATGTATTTTTTGACATTACAGTAAATTAGAAACAAACTATTACAATTTATTTCTTAAAACATAAAATACATTAAAAAAAATGATAAAAAAAAACTATAATGGTTTTATAAATAAAAGTTGGTTAAGGATTTTATCTTTAAGTCTATTTCTTCTGTTGTTTTGTATAAGTCCAGCTTAGGAAAAAATCCTTTAAAGAAGCAGAAGTGGCGGGTATGCACAAACATTTAATTCCTACATTTTTCAGCAAATTGGTATATCCCTTCCAATACTTATAATGATCTTCTAATTTAAATGTTTGTTTTTGCAAATATTGACGAATATCAATAATTGCATCGGATGTTTGTGGTAGTTCTTTTACTCAAACTCATTGTTAATAAATGTACTTAAAACGACTGCAACACTATCACAATGGGAGAAGCTTGACAAATACAATTTAAAAGTAAATAAATGCCAGTACGAGGAAGACTACAAGACAGAGGACACGTTAAAAAATAAAAAGTAAACAAAGTTTGACATATATACATAAATACATAATAGAATAATGTTATGTTTTCAATAATTCAACTCCTTTCTCTCTCTACTAGTGGGCGATAATGACCTATACTGTAGATACAATTTGAATTTTTCAATGTTCTATCGATAGACTATCGATGTTTAAGGAACTCTAGTTTTTAGTAATGGGTAAAAAAATACTATAGCTATATGAGTGTTATTCATATTACTTATTTAAAATAAGCGAGTGCGAATATGTAATTTCGCGTCTTTGTTAAAGGTTTACTTATAGTATTTATTTATGAAATAGAAAGCAATTGTATCAAATTTCGTAGTTCTGTAAAATTTCGGGTAATTAGATACTTTGTTTGACAATGACTACAGGTAATGGCTATGATTTATCAAATTTTTGTTTAAAAGACAATCAAAACGACCTATGTAAAATCAAGATTAACTTCAAAATGGAGATATGCTTGACATGCTTAAAAAACTACTTAATATAAACTTCCCATCTTTGTTTGCACGCATTTCCTTTGGAGGACAATAGAAGGGAAATGGTCGGACCACTCAAGAAATAGGGCTATAAATACTACTTAGATAGGGTACCATTAAAGAACCCTTTGTTTTAATTTAGTGTGTTGTCCATGGTTTATTTTTTTGTTATAATGCTGATATAAATATTGATATCGTTTTAATTAAGGATGAAGGCATTTTAGAGTCCCGGTGACATTTATTTATATGTACTAAATTTTGATATACTATATTACATAACAAGTATCGAAAGTGATAATTGTGTGTGTGTGTGGGAATGTTATGGCAATAACACTAGTATAAAAATCACTTTTGACACGAGTCATGTACAATATTTTTCCGACGACCAAAAAATTTTTACCAAAAATCTCAAGCTATTTTTTCATGTTATTAATTTCAACACTAGCTTTAGGCTTGCTTGGACTGATTTTTAAAATCTAATTTTATGTACCTTACAGAATTACATGCGATGTTATTTCCTTAATTGAGTTTCGTAATAACATTCCGTGAAAACATCTAATCACTGGACAATGGATTAGAGCATCCAACTAACGGGCTGTCATGATCATTATTTTCCTTACTAAGTAAATGGCGTATATCTATGTTTTATTTAAATAAACGTAATTATTTTAAAATTAAAAACAAAGATATACGGGGTGTCCGAATAGTTCATATATACTTTTTTTATATATGCATCTACTTCAGAGATATTGCTCCCAAAGAACTTAAATGAAATCAAATTTTTTGGACGTTATAATTGAAACACTAGGTATATTTCAATTTTATTATACCAGGTAAGACTCTTTAAATTACTGTAAACGAAATGTTGTGAATTACTCACAGCTGCAGGGACGGACTAGCTGTGACACTTATGACCTTCTTTTTTTACGCCCTTTTTAAGAACTCTGCCCTTGTGTATATGCATCTACGGACTTCATGAAGATTGGCCCGCTCCCCAGATTTAAGTAAAAGAACTATGCGAAAAACTGCGGTGATAAAAAAAATAACTCAAATTTTGGACGTTATAATTGAAACACTAGGTATATGTTATAAGCGATGTTTTTATTATAGGTCTTCCAGGTAAGACTCTTCCCGTAAAAATTACTGTAAACGAAATGTTGTGAATTACTCACAGCTGCAGGGACGGACTAGCTGTGACACTTATGACCTTCTTTTTTACGCCCTATATTGATAAGAACTCTGCCCTTGTGTGATGGTGCACCAGCACACAAAAAAAAAGTTGTTTGTACTTTTGGCCGGACTCACCTACGGACATGTATTTCGACCCGATGAATCCGAATTTGAAGTCCGTTTGGCCCGATCATCCTCCAGATTTAAGTAAAATGACTAGGGTTAGCAAAATTAATAAAATAAAAAAAAAAAAGCGTAAAAAAAATGGATATTTTTTTTTGCGAAAAACTGCGGTCACAGCGATAAAAAAATCTAAATATTAACTCAAATTTTGAGTTTTTTGGTGACCGATTATATTATTCTTGGTAAGTTTTGTAATATTTTATAATATCTTGGCCAAAAACGGACTTCAAATTTGGATTTAGCGGTTCCGTCGAAATACATGTCCGTAGGTGGGTCCGGTCAAAAGTACAAACAGGTCCCCGTGAATATCAGAACAGAATGCAATTTTGTGTGCCGATGTTATCAGCGTATTAAAAGCTGTTTAATACGTCAATAAATAGCATTGATAAAAAAACAATAGTATATACAGGTCTTCAAGAACAGCTATTATAATACATTTGATTAATACAAAATATCACAAAAAGGGCAAATGGATCTTGCTATATGATAACATACCAAACAGAAACAAGATATTTACTTGTATAAACTGATCCCTGAAGATTTTTCCCGTAAAATGCAGTTTGCAAACTGGCTATTGGGACAACAACAAAATAATGTAAACTTCATAAGCACCATTCTTTTCACGGATAAAGCAGGGTTTACCAAAATGGTATCGGGAATTTGCATCATTTTCACATCATCATTGGCAACATTGAACCATTCGTAATGCCGGCACGACTAAATGGACAACTTTATTTGGCTAAAATAGATCTTAAGAATAAATTAATATTTTTCCTTTAGACTGTGAGACTTTTTTTACAATGTAGTAGTAAAGATTGTCAAAAATTTTTTACCACTTAAAAGTCGCCAAAACATGTACTACATGCACGATGAGACACCGCCTTATTTTAACGTTGCTGTGCGGGAGTACCTGAATAACGTCTATCCAAATCATTGGACAGGTAGAGGAGGACCTATAGCCTGGCCTCCGCGATCTCCCGACCTAACGCCGTTGAATTTTCATCTGTGAGGACACCTCAAAGCCTTGGCGTATTTCACTCCGGTCGATAGTAAGGAGAAATTTCTACGGAGAATCACGTTTCATATGAAGTGACTTAAATAAGGTAAAATCTATTTCTCGTTAAAAGCCGCGCAATGCCTCATGGGGCACATGGGAATATAAATTTATTTTTCATTACACCAGTTCTTAATTCCATGTGGTTTTAGATTATAGTGCTCTAGATCATCTTTCTTAGTGTAACAGCTCTTTTTTACTTCACGGAGCCCATGTTAAACCACGTTTCATTGTGATTAAATAAGGAACAATGGGGTTACGGAGTCACGGAGCCCATGTTAAACCTGCTTACGGAGTTTTAACCAAGTAATTTGAAGAGTCTTGTGTGGTATTACATCTTATTAAAATAAAGTACACTTTGTGACTGGCTGAATGGCTGATTAGCCTGTTGCCATAAAAAAAAAAAAAAAAAAAAAAAAAAACAGGGAGTGAAATATACCTGGTGGTTCAATAATTATGTCTAAAAAACTTAATTCAATTGGAGCTCTTTAGGAGCCAATATCACCAAAAAGGAGACCTATACGAAACACACCCTGTACATATATAATGTTACCAAATTGAATAAATATGTTTTTGCTCTTTTATTTGCCATCATGTGTTTGATTAAAACTGCTCGGGATGTTTTTGTTTTTTATTAAAACCAAATATATTTTACTGTACTTTTATTACTTTTTCAAGGCTTTCGTAACGTTTAAAAAACATTAAAACATTCGGCAGCTGAAAAACGTCATTAAAAGCCCTTTGCAATAATTAGCTTATTCAAACTTAAATTATAATCAAAATTCCAGTCATTATATAAGTAGGTCAGTTTAAAATTATTTAAATATACAGTAGTTTTATTACATGGCACAGTTTCACATAATTTTATAATATGAAATTGCTATGTTTTTGTTTTGCTGATGATAACGATTTAGGATCGGTTATAAATAAACCGTCAATAAGTTTTTTTTTAGCTTTTTTTATACAATTAGATGCTTCTAGGAATAAAATCGTTTCTTATAAATTAGTTATTATAATTAAAAAAATTGAAATGTATTAATATACATTTCAATTTTTTGGTATTAACTGTAGTACCTAAGAGATATATAAGACAAACTAATATTTTCCGTAGATTATTTCTTGTACAGAAAACTAAGAATTGAAAAATTAATAATTATCTTTTTAGTTTATTCAGAAATATGATTTTTTAGTGACAATTGTTAAAATGTAAAAGCTCTTTAAGATAAAATAAAGGGGTTGGAGAGGTATTGAAATCCCATCAATTTTATTCGTTAGACAATGTTATGGTTTTGGTAACACTAAAATTTAAACTTCCATTGTTTATTGAAACACAACGTTTTGGTTTGTATGTATCTCCAACCGTTTTCAAGTGATAACTAAAAAGTACTCTTGCTACAACTTACATACAATTCGTTGTGTACTCTTTGCTTGATCCTTTTTAATCGGTTTAACAGCTGCCAGATATTCGAAATGTAAGTCTAGGCTTTATACATACATTCTGGTTGTTTAGAATTCTTACAGCTTTATTTCTTTGCATCTCTTATGTTTCTTTATGAATAATTTTTTGCTTTTGTATGTTTTCTGTGTGGTTTTGAGTGGTCTTCTTGTTTCTCCGATGGATAATTCACCACATTCACTAGGAATTCGGTAGATACTTTATTTGAAATATTGTTGTCCGGTCTCGTCTTAATAAGTTAGTTGGGATTTAAATGCCGTTTTAATATTGTACTTGTTCCCGATGCTATTTATATATTCCAAAGTTTCTTTGACATACGGAATTGTCATAAATGTTTGGTCTTGTTGAGTCTTGTTTAGGTTGGAGTTTTTTGTCCTGCTCTGATGTTATTCAATTGTTTTCTTTAAACAGTATTTCATTGTAACCGTTCTGTTTAAGATTTCTAGTTATATTAGTAATTTCTTTTTATAGGGCTTCCTTACTGTTATGAAATTATATAGAGTATGTATGACCCCTTCTTTCGTTTCGTTGGAGATTTTTATCTTTATGACAGACCACGAAGGCTTTTATGGAGCGTTAGTTTAACGTTTTGATATTTTATATCACACTTTTTAAATTGATATGGCACACATAACATGGGGTTCTGGCTCTGGAACGATTTTTTTAAAATTTGAGTATGTTGTTTCTTAAATCAATAGGAACATTTTTTAAATGAGATATTTTTGTACAGACCTATAGGGTGAAATCACTTTAAAGTTGAAGCTTAACTGTTTATTACTTCCAATATAAACGCATAAAAAGGGTAAATTTTCGTTTAAATGCAACGGAATAATATTTTGTATATTTTTTTAGAGTTAAAATAATTTGATTTAACATTTCACACATTATGCCAACTAAAATGTTAATATCGTGATATACTCGTATACATTTTCAGGAATATTTTGGTTTTCTGTCCCAAATATTGGGGGGATATTTAGAATTAAAGATGTTTTTGGCTTTGTTCCCACAAGATATTTTGTAACATGTAAAAAGTTACATAGTTTTAAAATCTGCACATTTTTCTGGCAATTTTTTAGCAGAGGTATAATAAAATTAAGCTACCCATAACTGGAATAATTTTCATGTACACCTACTGGCTGAAGTATCTAGGTGGTTTTATTCACCCTAAAAGTAAAAATTCTGAATATATATACGAATATATCATGAAAGTAACAGATTACTTGGCATAAACATGTTTATTTCTTCGATACTGGAGCACCCTGTATGTTTTCAATAGCAAATAACATTTTTTTAAACTCTAAGCAAGTATATAAAATATTTTTTGTTGGATTTAGATGATCAGTCAGACTTTTTAAGCTTTTAAATTAGTATTTAGGAACAGGGAAGCTTTAACATCTGAGTGATTTTTTAAGGCCACCGTGTAGGCCTGCATAAGAATGTCCTATTTAAAAGATGTTCCAACATATGTTGTGCGAGTTTGTATGGACATTTTGTAACCCCTACTCTACGGAAGAAGGGGTTTCTTTTTGCTGACTGACTTGGAATTTTTTTCAAATCTAGTAGAGGAGATGTTTCTTGGTCAGGAAAATCTTATTTCAACCAATCACAGTTATTTTTGTCAAATTATTATTCTACGGCTGCTAGAACTATAGAACAAATTACTACCCAGAACTATATTTCTTACTGCACAAAATTCATGTATATTAGCTTTAAGTGTCCCAAAGCTAAAGTGTGCGTCTACAGCAAGTAATTTTATTAATTTCCAAATAATTTATTTAGCAGGAAAAAATACATATCCGACAATATCTTAAAGATGGCTTAAAATTTGTTAACAAATATTTTTATATTACAAAAGTTAAAACACACTTTTAGTTATGTGGATGTTAAAAGAAAATGCATAATTTTGAACTGTCACTGGCTTTATGTTACTTTATATATGTAATATATTTTTAAATACATCTTTAGAAAATATGAATGAGAAACTAATAACTATATAACATTTTTTTGGGCACCAGAATGCATCCGATTTTCTAATTGCGCAAAGGATTTCTTTTAAAATTTCGGTCGATTATTCCCATACTACTAACACCTTTTTTGGATGGCAAGGGATACCTATAGCCCTTTGAATTAATAAAGCTGGGAAATTTTAACAAAAGGGTGAGTAACCCTAGGGTTTAAGCGATGCAATATGACGAGTAGTTTTTCTTTGTCTAACCTGTACGGCCAGAGATACTTCCGTCTTTTTTGCAAACAATAATGTGATCAAGACTATAAAAGAGTAGTATCTCTGTATTAAAAAAAATGTTATTGATTATTTTCTTTAGCTGTTTTAACTCTAAGGAGATTATTTCAAATGTTTTAAGAGCGCAGGAGTTAATCACAAAGTTATCGATAAAAACACATTCGAAATACCTGTATTTCTAAATTATGGAGAATGCTTCTTTTATATAGGTCTTGTCAAGTACGTATATGCTTATCTCACCAGGAAGCCAACTGCCAAATAAATTAAAAAAATATTATTAATGTAAAATTGGTACAACTTATCTAAAACCCGTGTTTGAACAAGGGGTTTAAATAAATTTAATCTTAAATTATGATTCGTAGAAATAAGTGTAAATAATGGCTTATTTGGTCTCTATCTTTGTTTTCCTTGCCTTTCCCGACTAGCTGTCGATTAAACAAAGATGTTTTATGTTAATCAGAAGTTTTGTTAAACGTCCTAATCTAAGACGTAATAATCTATTTAACTTGCAGGTTAGTAAAATTGATTCGTGATCATGTTCGCCACATTTTGATCCTTTATTCTCACCGTTCTGTTTCAATCTGCAGTTATTAGGTAGATAAAAACTCATTATTGTTGCATATTTTTATGACTATGGTTACGCTGGTATATACCGGGTGACAAGAAAATCACTACGAACCCTTTTATTTTATTGAATCAAACATATCAAGTAATACTGTGTCATCTTAACATAATAACATCTGCCTATTATGTACTTTCGGTTTAAACAGAAGTGACGTAAATTTTGATATTTTAAATGAAACCCCCTGTGGAAAATATACTGTATCTTCCATTTTAAATATAAGAATTCATCTCACTTCCGGTTAAACCGCTAGTGATAGGCAAATAGTTTTAAATTAAAAATCGATTAGATAATAGTATATTATTCTAAAATTTCACAGCAATATGTTTTTATTTTAAAAAATAAAAGGCTTTGTGTAAAAAAAAATAAAAATTACGCAATAAGGAAAGAAAAATCTGCTTGGTAGCAGTTTATTGTACAAAAAAATTAGTGACGAAATCAAAGAAAGAAAATAAACATATTTAAGAAAAGAAATCTTTGGGCTCATTGGCAAAAAGGTTAATAAGGTTTAGGTTATTTAATTATTTTATAATAGTTTACGCATGCCTCTAACTTTTACGTACCTTAGATATCCCGAATTATCAAGAACCAAGTTACGAAGCTCTCAAAATTTATAAAGCAGCGGGAAGCAAATTGTACGAAAAAATACAAATTAGAGTTTATCACAAATAAACAAAAGCAGTAAAAAAGAACAAGATATTATGAAAGTTATAAAATTTAGACACTATATAATGCTAAATTATTTTAGAACATATATTTATGGTGACCCCAATAAGTGGGTCAGCATTTTTTGTTATTGTTAAGCTGGGTCCAGACCGAAACAAGCAGTGTTGACTAGCACTGTTAGTTAACAGTGTTAGAAAACAATATTCGCGGGGTAGCAAATTGAAATAACATTTCCACTAACAGTTGCGTCATAATACTCGGTTTTCTTTCTATTGGCGGTAAACTTCAAATTAAAAACATCTATTTTCAAAGGTTTATAGGTTTCCACGGAGTATTACTAGTTTTATTGAGCGCACTGTTTTATTGACAAAAATAAAGCGGTCCGAAAAAATGTTATTAGCACTGTAATAGCTTTTCTGTATTTAGCATCTTACCCAACAACTCTCGGACCAATTAAATTAATTAGATTGTCAAAATCAGTTGTTGACATTCTTGTAAAATTGTTGAAACAGCACCCATTTTCTATTTTTAAATCAGTCAAAATGGAACACTTCGCCCTCCTTTTAATAACGTTTTAACTTTTAGCCCACCATTTACGTTTTCTTTTTTTATATCGTAGTTTAATACAACGGCGGCAGTACTGCATAAAAAAAATATTGTCCTCTTCACTTGACATTTTCTATTTTACTACTAAGGACAGAAGATCTGCTGCGAGACCACATGACAAAAAAATCTGCTCTCTTGGCCTATATAATGGTGTGGACAGTGAATGTTAGTCAACATAGAATAAACACAATAGTGAAAAACTTTATAACATTCGTGTTAGCTAACACTGTGACCAGGCTTTAGATGAAACAACCTGTAGATTATTTTACTATTAGATTCTCCTTAGAATTCTGGAAAAGGTTTATATATGGAGATAATTAAAATAAAAAAAAATAAGTTTTCAAAATGTGGCGACCTATAAATTATTGTTTTGAACCATCGGGAACCGGTTATACAATTTTAATGGCTTTACAAACATACAGCAATACATTTGTTTTTATCGCCTACTATAAGAACCAGAAATTTAAGGAGTATTGAAAACTAATTTTATTATTTTATGCGTATTTAAAAAAATATATATTTTTTAAAATATGTCCAAACATATTTTAGCGTAATAAACCTCTTTAAGTTGTATAACTATTGTAATAGCTTTTTTTCGTATCTCCCATATTTTGGTTGTTATCAAAGGCACACATCGTTGAACCACCCTAATAGATATTCTATATTTACAAAGAAGAAAAGAAAGAAAAGAATTTAGGTCATATAAAGGGTTAGATAGAAAGCAGCATCTTCCATAAAGTATCTTGGGTAATATATTTATTAGTATCTTAGACCGTATAGAAACCTTTATATGAATGCACAACTTGCATGTTTATTATGCATTTGAAATAAGTATATATAATTAACCGGAAGAGATTATCGTTGTCAAAAATCAATCAAATGACGTAATATCCTTTGGATGAAATATGTGGCAAATATTCTTTGATGTTAATTTTATTATTTCTTAAGTATGTAGCTACCTACATATAGAAATATGTATGTCGGAAAAATATTTTATGAGAAATTGGTTAAGGGATTGTATTGCTACTAAATTATTATAACTACTATTTAAAAAATTACCGTAATATACTTTTTACAGCAAAATGTAACTGACCACCATTTTTCGAAACTTTGAATTTGTCTATATCGTAAAATTTCGAGACCGTCCAGTCAAATAAATTTACTGAGTTTATAAACAAAATGTACAAAAAAACTAAAATGGTACATTTTAGTTTTTTTGTACATTTTTGTAGTTTACATTGTAGTATGTCATATTTTAGTTCATTTTAGGTGTTTCTTATTCATTTTAATCTGTACTTACTTGCTTGTTTTTGGTAGTGCTGCCGGGCAATTACCAGTAATAATCTGTATTTTCTTCTAAGTTTTCTAGGATCTTGTTTATTTTATGTTTTTTTTAGGTCTTTAAGGCATCCTTAGTTACACTTTATTTCTTTTTATCTTGCCTACCTTATGTTTAATACTTATTTATTATTGTAGCTTCTTTATCTAGCTTATTTTGTTTCCGGGCCCAAATATTTAAAATTGTCGGGAATATTAATCAAATGTCTTAATTTTAGATTCCGTTGACAATAAGTATCCTAAAAAAAAATGAATTTAATAATTAATTAAAGGAAGTATAGATAGTCGAAGCTGTACTAACAATTCCAAAATGATATACTCACAGTACCATAGTACTTAAGCTTTAAGGCTTCGCGGACTGTCCAAAGATAAAAAACGGATATAGGTTTAAAATAGATAACTTTATTGGTGTGTTTTAACCTACTTCGCCCAGCACTTAGTATGCATAAAGGAAAACATCTTGTTTTATTCTAATTGTTAAAAGCATGTTAAAAGGGTAACTTCCGCTTTTTAGGGCTTTTCCCACGGAATAAATGTCATTATAATTTAGTCAGACCTTTACTTATATTTGTAAAAAACACGACTGTACCGTGTCAACTCGGTTGTGTAAAAGCTCTATAGAAATTACCTGCACAATAGAGCTTAACGTTGACATCAGTCGCCCATTCTCTCGGATTTATGAGTATCCCCTTACTTAGTGTACGAATTTATGTCATTTTTTGTGAAAATTCTCTCATGCATCATACCGGGTGACAACAAGAAAGCTATCTGGTCTACAGTTTCAAAAAGTTTAAGTACAATAATTGAATTTTACAATTTATTGCTAATTCTAGTTTAACCAGAAATGCTATCACTTTAATATTTTTAGGGCAGCCCAGTATATTTCTCTACATTAAGTTCATCTGATGACATTTGTTATTAAAATGTCGACAAAATTAAATATTCTTCTTAACTCTTGAATTAGTGCAAATAGATACCCACACATTTTTTTAGTAAAATCTTAGAAATCTATAAAATTTTTAATTACATTTCTTAAAAAAAACATATTCTATTAATAACACTAAAATCTTGGACTTCCATTGTCTTTATTTGTTAATTGATACACTGTGTATCAATTAACAAATAAATACAATGGAAGTTCAAGATTTTAGTGTTATTGAAACCATAACATTGTCTAACACTTTTAAAGAAATATCCTATTAAATTTTTAAATGTAAAAGCCATAAAAAATTTACTAAATATAGGTTATATATACAGGTTATTTAGAAAATGTTTACAATCTCGTCAAAATAGATCGGTTTAAGCCAAGTTTAGTTATAGTTGAATCAGTATTTGAATAAAATTTTGGTTGTCCTTTGATAGAAAAAAAAAAACAAAAAAAGTAGTCAAAAAGGTTTGATTTGCACTGCGGCCGTCTTTGTTTTTTATAATGCGCCGCTTCCCGCACGTGTCTGTAAAAATAGTTCATATAAAAAGCAAAGTAAAAATCAAACTTTTGTAAGCTGCTTCTTATTTAGTTTCTTTTTTCTTTTTAAAGGGCACCGAATTTTTATTCTAATACTGATCCAACTATACATGAGAAATTACTTCGTTTGGCCGAGTTGGAGCGTCAAAAGTATTAAGAAATATTGTTTTTCCTAAATTTGTTGAAAACGTGCTAATGTATTTATATGTTTTTAGTATGTAGAATATGCCCATTTTTAGTAGTATAGTAATCAGCTAAAAAGTATAAATTTATAAAAGCGACGTCATTAGAAAAAAAAATGTTCTCTGATTTTCTGTTATCATCAACATTGTGACAACCCAGATATTTTTATCCGGTGTGCTATAAACATATTCAGAAATTTTTGATTTCGGGTTTTTGAAAAAAAAATTATTCGTATTTTATTCACATTGATAATGATTTTTCAGTACGTGGTAAAAATTTGGGGTAAGGGAAATTCGGAATTCAAAAAAAAAAAAACTTTGACAGCCGGGGCCGGATTTAGGGGAGGGCAACAAAGGCTACAGCCCCGGGGCCTCCACAAAAGAGGGGCCCCCACGATAGAGACTTCGGAAAAAAAAATCAAATTCAGACTAGCAAACACTGGTAAACAACTTTTCCTTTCATATTCTTTTTTTCGCCTTTTACCTTCACCTGCAGTATACTTTGTACAAACATGATTACTGATTACATTAAATATTAACAGAAATCACCGATCTATATTTGTTTACTCCAATCAGGCAATCAGTAAAATATCAAAATCTCAAATCTTGAGGGAGTATCTCAATGGCTCAATGACTGAGTGGGAAATCATCTCTTTATAATGAGTATTAAGCACGATGTTTTAAAGGAATTAGATATGTCTGATATAATCAAACAATTAAAAAATCTAGAAAAGTGCAAGAGTTTTAATGACAGGGCATCTGACTCCATTCTATTAAACTTATAATGATACTAGATGAAAAGCCTGTCTCCGCCAGGCGAGAGACAACATTAAGTAGCCTCTGTCTCCGTAAGACGGCTAATTGTAAAAAAACACTTTTTTGCTCCTATTTTTGTCCCGGGGGCGAAATTCAAAAAACGGGCTTCGTTAGGTTCTAGCCACTGCTAAAGACTACCACTGTGCCAAATTTCATGATTTTAGCTCAAGCCATAACTTCAGAATCACGTGGACAGACAAATAAATAAATATATATATATATATATATATATATATATATATATATATATATATATATATATATATATATATATATATATATATATATATATATATATATATATATATATATATATATATATATATATATATATATATCTACCTGCATATAAATATATCCACATTAGCAAATTATGTATATATTATGGATTGTTTTCTGTATTTTGTTCTAATTTCGTAAGAACTGCACTTTAATTTTTATTTGGTATTATTTTAAAAATATATTTGTAAAAATTAAATTTTTTCTCATTTTTTGAATGGTAAGAACTAGGGCCCCTACACGAAATCTGCCCAAGGGCTTCCGCAGTCTTAAATCCGGCGCTGGACATAGCCTGTATATTTAAAAGTCACACTTGATAACGTAAAATATCATTGCAAAGGAAAAGTCCTATGAAATTTTTTGATATCGGCACCCTTAACTTAAAATTTGACAGCAGTCATCCAGTTATGATCGTTTGGGATGCCGAGGTTAAAAAATTTCATAGGACCTTTTTCGCTCGCAATGACATTTTACGATATCGAGTGTGAAGTCTCAGTATACAAGGTGTCTCATCAAAAAAGTTCGAATACTTTCATTAGAATTCAGTTAAAAGTTTTAACATATTTTTTAGAAATATTAAATTAAAAAAATATAGCTAAACGTTACAAAAACTTAAATTTTATGTGTCAGCAGTCCAGCTATTTAAGTTAAGTGTTATAAGAACTGAGATGAGAAAAATCAACTATGTAGGTGTCTTGTTTATAAATGTAATGGTATTATGGTATAATTTTATTTAGAACCCCGTTTTACGTTATATACTTAGGCTCAATCTAGGCACATCATAAAAATTAGATAAGTTAATGTCGTTGAACTTTGCGTCTCAGTGAGTATTACACAGAATAAGTGTTTTCAAGGTTTTAAAATTTTCGGAACAAATAGATCTACACTAAACATACATACTTATTGCAAACTTTAAGTAAATTATTACGTGTTTGAATTCGCGATTCAGATTAAAAAACAGCATTATTACAATTTGTTAATCAGCCGAGAATTTTTTGTTTAAAATGGGTATCTTGGTGACAATATAGGTTTTAAAACGCTTCCTCTTGTTTTAAATATTGCAAAGGTTTCTCATTAGTTTTTCGGAGCTGTTATGTCTACAGCGGCCTTGCCGTACATGTTAAAACACGTACTTTTCTCAGATTAGGATAGTAAAGTAAAGTATGTTGAACGCGCATAGTAGTTGTATTGTTAACCGTGGATGTAAGATGGTAAAAATCAAATGTCTAAGTAATAAGTTTTTTTAAGGCTTTAAAATTTCTGTAAATTTAATTATTAAAAGAAAATTCAAATATCCATAATATTATGCAAAATAATTCAAATGTATATTTTCAAATGCAGGGGCAGATCGGGGCAGTTAAAACGGTCCAGGAATATAGGACAAGTAGGCCACATTAATATTTTCTCTCGAGTCTACGTAATGTTATGGAGCAGTCCACTCGGACTTATAAGATTCAGTCCTCCGGGATTTTTCCTGGTCTCTAGATGGGCCAATCCGCTGATCAGCATTAATGACATGATGTTAAAGCTAGTAAAAACTTAATTAGAGTATATATTTTATGTTACTGTGAGAGTCCGAAAATGGTTGAATGTCGACATTCACCGGTAAATGTCAAATATTAAAAAAAAACTGAACGAAGACTAACCAAAACTAACAACTTTGGTGCGTTCTGGTTAAAACTAATAATTTTGGTTAGTTGTGGTTAGTTTTGGTTAGTTGTCGTTCTGTTTTTTCTTTTTTTAATTTTTGGCATTCACCGGTGAATGTCGACATTCACCAATTTCGGACTTTCACGGTAACATATACACTTCATACATAAAGGAAATATTACATGAATTCGAACAAATTGATAATATTTTTTTTAATTTTGACCTTCAATTTCCGCTAAATTATGTTTATACTGCCTAACTATTACTTGCCGTAACTAATCAAAGTACAGGTGCTTTTTTATTACCCAATTTAAATCGAAATAGCGTATAGAATCGAAAATCGGACATTTTAGCACGCTTCCTGGGTTTTTCGCCTTCCCTATATTGTTACTGTTTATAGTACAAAATATAATTAATGGAGGATATAAACTTTATACCCTTTATATTAATCATTATTTTATGAGAGGGAAAAGATTAAACTTTTGTAACATACAAAGTTTCTTTACTCTTTAGCAGATTTGTAAAAAATAGTTACTGCAGAAACATTACACATTTTTTATTGGATGCTCTACATAATTTTTTTTGAAATCTAAAAGTTTGGTATAAAGAACCATAATGTGTCTAAATTCAAATTGTTTTTAAAACATGAAAGCTTTAAAAGTGTATTTGGAATGTGTATAAAATAGTATTAAATTAAACCGGCTCGTTTTTTCATAAGTACTCTTGTGATTAGAAGGTTTTAAAAAATAACACAGGTATTTTTTCCGCTGAACACGATACTGAAGTCAGAATTGGAGGTCAAACAGCAAAAAATCAAGAAAAAGCGTTATTTCAGATAACGATTTTTTTTTTAAATTTAAAACTTCAATATTTCAAAAACTATAAAAGATACACAAAGCTTTATATGACATAAACTATATATTTTTACAAGACCTTTAATTTAAGTTTTATAACCTTTTTTTATGAATGCAATATTTTTCGATTTCATAAATAAAAAACAGAATTTGCAAGATTTTTTTAAGGTAAACCCCTAAAAATAATTGGAAAATTATTTTTTTATTTTTGTATTTTTTTGCCAATTGTAAGTGATTTGGGGTTCAAATAAATAAAATAAATCATTTATAATAAAAAAATAACAAAAAATCATATTAATAAAAAAAATGTTTTCTTCTATTTTGGACTGATTTTTTTTTTGTCAAAATTACATTTTCGTTTATATCTCCTTGATTATTTATCTTGTCAAAAATGTTTACATAACTTTTTATATAGACAATTTGTAAAGCTCTATTTTTGTTATATGAAATTTTTTATATCCCGTATATAGTTTAAATAGTCGTAGTCCAAACATTTCGTGGTAGTAGTTTTCTGCTGGTAAATGTACCGTATTGTTTTTTTGGGGTTTTCTCGATTTTTTGCTGTTTGAACCCAATTTTGACATCAGATTCTAGTTCAGCGGAAAAAAATATGCCAGAAAATCTTAGTCCGACACCCAGCACACACCACTTTTGTGTGGACCTGGGTTATTTTGATTGCTAGGTGGGCCAGGTGTACAGAATAAAAACGATCTTTCCCTCTTAAACATAAAATTCATCAATCCCCTGGCAATATGCCTTCCGCATATTAGAAAATTAGCTTAAGAAACAACAGTGGTTCAATTCAAAAACCAGCTAAAAACTTTAGTATAAAATTGATATTTGGATTTAAAAAAAATCTTGGTTAATTGGTACGCAACGATTTTGTTTAAATATCCTCAATATGTCGGCCATTGAGTTACAGGGTTTTTTCATTCAGCTGATATGTACCTCCTGGTATGTCGTCTTCCTCGGTGAAGTCAAGTGAAGTTATTTATATTTAGTTTTTGTTTTCCTAACCGTCAAGAATAAGTTTTATTCTTGGATTTTTCGGTCAATTTTTAAATTTTAACTTAATAAAATCAAAACATTGCTTTAATTGACGAAACAATAAGAAAATAACCTTAATATTTTTATAGATATAAATAAATAGAAAACTTAATTTACTTAATTTTTAAAAAAATATAAAATAACATACCTTTTGTTTTTTACAACCAATATACTTTTTTGAAAAAATTAATATTTAGAACTAGAACTGCTTTTTGCTGTAACACCTTACATTTTGAGTGTTAAAGATGAAATAATTAAGTATAAATAAATATTGGGTCTGCTTGTAACTGTACACATTCTTGGGCTGAAAATATTCAACCCATCAATTACTACATTACACAGTTTCTACAGGGTTCCCCATAATAGACTACCTCTTTTTTCGTATTTAAATATATTCTATATGAGATAAGTCAGTACGTTTTTGTTTTATATTATTATCTTCTATGGCCTTTGAGATTTGAATCATCATATTTTCAATCGAGTAGGCACCTGACCCAAAACTAGGAAAAATTGATTTTCGTAAAAGGTCATTTTTCAAATAGTGCATCATTAGGTTTGAACACATAATTTAATGTTTAGTTTTATTTCTCATGGATTATTCAGTTCAACAACGAGTTTCTTTGCGTGAAAACATAAAGAGTAACTTAATAGAAGAAGATAAAGCGACAGTACATACCGCTAAAAACTCTAAAAGAGTTCTGCGAGAAGTGTTTAATGCCCGACTTTTTTCTGTGGGGCTATTTAAAGTCAAAGGTTTTTGCAACTCGTCCAGAAAACATCGAAGGTCTTAAAGTCCGAATTCCTGAAGAGGTCCGGTGAATAGATCAGGTTTTCCTCCATCGTGTCATGAATAATTTCTTGTCAAATCTTGAAAAGTGCCTTGAAGTTAATGGCACTTACTTAAAAGACGTAAATTTTAAAAGTTTGGATAAGTCGTATGTTATAGTCAATCCCAAAGAGTAAATTGTAATTAAGTGTAATAAAATGTTTGTTTTTATTAAGTTTTAACAATTTTCCGGGCAATTAAAATTGGTAATCTATTATGGGGAACCCTGTATTATATAAAAGCTTGTCGCGAGATTTAACTGCGCAGATAAACATGAATACAATAATATGTAATTTAAACTTGACATAAGTAATTCTAACGGCCGACTGATGAACGCCTTGTTAAAGTTAGCAATGGACTTAGCAATTGTTAAAAGTTAACAACGGTATAGAATGTTTAACAAAACGTCATTGTCAGTGTTATTCAATGATTTTAGTAGGCAGCCTGTCAAAATCTGACAATTTGTTAAACATTCTAAACCGTTGTTAACTTTTAACAATTGCTAAGTTCATTGCTAACTTTAACGAGGCGTTCATCACTCGGCCGTAAGTGTTGTAAATGCTGGGTCTACTTGTAACTGTACACTGTACACATTCTCAAAAATTCAACCCATCAATTTATTACATTACAAAAGTTACTTGTTATAAAAGCTTGTCGCGAGATTTAACTGTGCAGATAAACAAGAATACAATAATAATATGTAATTTAAACTTGACATAAGTAATTCTAAGAAAAAAAATATAGTTTTTTTAATACAAAATAGGTAAATGTCGCGAAAAGCTTTTATATCATATAAATAGTGTAATAAAATAAATTGATGGGTTTGATTTAATTTAGAGTTTACTCTCTTCTTTTTAGTGCATGTAAACAAACGCTTGTTTTAAATTTTTTTTTAAACATTTAATTTATTATTTAGGGCAGTTCACGAAGGTCTGTATGAAACTTAAGTTCTAGGGTATTGTGGGAGCAATTAACCACTTTTTTATCGTTAGAAGCATCTATTTTTAATTCTTTTTTCTTTTCAGGTTTAAGAAAGAAATGGACTCTGATATAGATAATAGCGGAAATGAAGATTCTGACGATTCGACGGGTCTT
Organism: Listronotus oregonensis; assembly: GCA_019359885.1. Classification (NCBI taxonomy): domain Eukaryota; kingdom Metazoa; phylum Arthropoda; class Insecta; order Coleoptera; family Curculionidae; genus Listronotus; species Listronotus oregonensis. The sequence goes on from JAHBCN010000310.1 coordinate 145,114, forward strand.
GAAGAATATCAGCAAAATAGCAAAACCAAAAAATCTATTAATAAAGGAAGATGGAGCAAAGAAGAGGTGGGTAATACTCATTTACAGTACTATTATACTTAACAAATGTGTAAAAGTTTCCATGTAGCAGATTAAAGAGGTTTTATTGAATTAACAGTCGGATTTTTAGTAATTTCACATTTTAAGAACTTAAAAAGATGTTTGAACTACAACTTTCCCCTTCATGAAGAATGTCTGTGTATCCCACACGGCAAAAGAATCTTAAATCTCACTCAATCCACTGATTGTTGATTAGCCGGGCTTGACGCTCTTTCGAGTAGTTTTTTGTTTCCATACACTTATTTTTATCAAATTATTATAAAAATCGTTATGAATACAGGGTGTCCAGGAAGATCTTACCAATTAGGGCAGTTATATAAAAAAATATATTCTTCCATCTTCTCTACATGAAATATGTATGTAGAGTCCGATTTAAAGAAGAAAAGACCAGGAACGTCATACCAAAAAAATCCGCGATTAAGCCTTTCTCTCTCTACGCTCCACCCATACGTCGTTAAATTTGGGTCAGAGCGACGAGAACGGGATTAATTTTAAAGTGAGAGAGAACAACGCATGTTGATGACGCTGGTGGCCTTTTCAACTTTAAATCGGACTTTATACTTTATAAATATTGCTAATACTAGCCCTTTAGAAGATATTTACTATGTTATTATTTAATTCAAATCCTTATTCAAAATTAATCATTTAACATGCAACTTAAGTATGGATTATTACTCCCACTCTGAAGAACCCTCCGTAATAAATATTGGTACCAGTATATCAAAAACTGCTAAAATGATAATAATCAATCAAAAACAAAATACTTGCTTTAACATCCTTTATCGCCCTTAGCATTAACTTTTAAACTAGGATAAATGTTTCTAAATTGCGATATTTTGACCCAGTCTACAGCACCACTTAATGGTAGGACCTTTTTCAGACATCCTGTATGTATTTGCCTTAAGTGTATGCTTTTTAAAGGTTTTATTTTCTAATTAGATACAACATTCTGAAATTTGGCTTGTCGCAAATTCCTTTCGGTAATTTTAAGACAAGAAGTCCAAATCTGAGACATATATATATATATATATATATATATATATATATATATATATATATATATATATATATATATATATATATATATATATATATATATATATATATATATATATATATATATATATATATATATATATATATATATATATATATATATATATATATATATATATATATTATATATAGCCTATATATATATATATATATATATATATATATATATATATATATATATATATATATATATATATATATATATATATATATATATATTTCTAATCCAACTTATTAATAGGAATATTTAAGCCAGATTTGAAAAAAGCTGTTAATAAAAATACCATTTTTATTTATTATCTAATGATTAAGTTATTTTTTAACAGTGGCCTACCTAAGGGCAACCTCGGTAATTTAATTGTTAATCTTTTGTTATAGGACTCGAGGTTAAAGCAGTATGTAGAGGAATATAATGAAAAATGGGACCTGATCGCTGAACATTTTCCGGACAGATCGGATGTACAGTGCCAGCAAAGATGGACAAAAGTGGTAAATCCCGAGCTTGTTAAAGGGCCTTGGACCAAAGAGGTAATTACAGTATATAATTATAATATAATAAAAAGAATCGGTTGTTCCGTATTAACACAACAGTTTACAACTGGTGTGTTAATATGGAAAATTTCTACTGTTGTTATACTTCGGAATACCGCATGGCGTGAGGTGTTGTTTAGATCGCACATAAAACTGTTAGTTCCTTTTGAATAACTCATATATTAATGATAAAAATTGATAAAGAGGTTATGTCTGTGTTGGTTTACCACGGTGTCTAAAAGATGTCGTGAAGTCCACTTGCATGTTTTGGTATTACTCAAATAGGATTCATTTAAAACTCGGCATTTACGAGTATTTGATACAATTTCCATTTTATTAAAGAAAAACTAAAAAAAAATAAGTTTTAAAAAAATAAGCTAAGTTAAAAAGACATATTTTAAATAAATAAATATAAATCATTTGATACTTTTAAAGATTTCAAAAGACCCAGGTTGTCAAATTGATAAAATTTAACCGGTAATATTTTGTAAAAATATTTTTAAACCAAATGAATGTATTTAAAAAATATAAAAACTATTTAAAGGAATAACGAAAAAATTTATCAGAAATATATCTCCGATCCAATTTAATGTAATGCTTTGGTCTCACTTATTTAAAAACCTGATTTAATATTCTTTTGTTTTATTTTTCTTATGAAGTTTTTATAATATTAGTATTTTACGTATTCCCTAACCAAGACTAACAAAACATTTGTATAAATTTAGATTATTATTAGTATATGCCAAGCAAGTATTGTAACAGCTGATTCAATATTAGAAGCTTACTTTTCAAGGAACGGCGCCATTATGTCAATAACAGACTATTGTGCTGTCATTAAAAAAAATGTAAAAAATTCATTGTTGTTGCCATGTAATAACCAGATATTTTTCTCTTGTAGATTTTGGTATATACCATATGATTTTAGTATTAAAATTAAATATGTAGATATATATATATATATATATATATATATATATATATATATATATATATATATATATATATATACGTTTGCCATCCCGGAAGCATCACTTGAAAATGCCAACTGAGATGTTGGCGAAACGTCGTGAAAATTGATATATTGACAAACGGATTGTAAACCGGAAAAATACAAATATACATTCTACCATCCGTAAAAACCTACGTTACAACATTATATATATATATATATATATATATATATATATATATATATATATATATATATATATATATATATATATATATATATATATATATATATATCAATCGGTGATTTATAAAAACAACATAATTTGACCAACTAAACAATAAACAAAATGTAAATTATCTAATTCTAAAAAACAATCTTTGTATTTTTACAATGATTTATTCTTGTTTCGTACACTTGCGTTTGGTACACCTCAAAAACTTTCCTGAAATATTCTTATTTCGTTCATAAAATTAATTATTTAGTTTCCGACATCTTGTTTCGTACAGCAAAACCGAGGTAGGTTCCAGTCTCTGATGGTTCATAAAATATACTAAAATGAAATAAAACTAATTTTATAACTACATATCAAAATATTTCTTGCTCACATATGAGATGCAGAAATATAAAATATTTATTTAAATTATAGTAATATTAAATAAAACATATGTTTTAACTATCTACCTAAACGGAAAAGTTTACTGTCCATACTTTTAGTGATTTATCACGTCTAAAATATAATTGAGGAAAATAAAAAGCCGTTTTAACTAACCAGAACTAACCATGACCGACCAAAACTAACGGCTTTTGAATTTGTTTAAATTATTCTACGTAGAAGTTATTAACAAAATTTTAATTATTTTACGAAACGAGAATATTTCAGGTAAATTTCTGAAGTGTACGAAACTAGAAAACACCTTTACGATATAGACTTTAGTTTAATTTGTTTTCTTAGAAATAGTAAACTCAAAAGTTTTTTGACAGCCACGCTTATTTATTTTAATAATATAAAAAATTATTAATATTTACTATAGCAAAGAAAAAATTCTACATACCTGTCAGTCTGATATATAACATTTACCTTAGGAAAAAGGTTTTAATTTTAAAACTTTGTTTTCGCCTACGTGTGTTAAATAACTATACTGGTGCCCCGTACGTATGAATTTGTTCTAAATTATTGGATCTACTTAATAAATATTAATTATTTTTATACAATTCGCCCATTGTTAATGCCTCTAGCAAAGCCCGTATGTTTTGCCAATCTATATATCCAACAAAGCCTTGTTAGATTTCGGTGGCGCTAGACAAAACAAGACGCGTATAAATTTCAAAGGGCTGGCTATCGCAGTATTAAAATAATAAATATGATTGCAAAAAGGAATAAATATTACATTCCATGAAAATAATATAGAGAAGATTAATAATTTTGGTTTTGTTCAAGTTATTGTTATATTTAATTTGTTTTGTAGCATATATACAGGTAATAATTTGCAGATCTTAAAATATTTTTAAAGCATTTCTGGGGGGTAATTACTGCCCGTACACCCGTCTTACCTACGCCAACGCAAATGATTAAATCTTAAGATTACTTCCTGTGTTAAATCCTTTTTTTCAATAGAAAAACACATAGAATGTGTTTTATTTACTTACATTCAGCGTTAGTGAATTCAGAACCATCCATGCTCCAAAGGTCTCGCACCAAGATGTTCCCTCGCACAGAACAACTGTATCATCAGCAAAACAAAGAGTTTTGATATTATGTGCAACATTTGGTAGATTGCTAATATAAACTGAGAACAAGATAGGTCCCAGTATTGGCCCCTGCGGTATGCCACACTCTACCTCAGCTGTAATATAAATGCTATACTTTCTTAGAAAAGAATAGTTTGTTGGTATTTGATACAAATTATATTCGTATTCCAAAATTATGACAAAACATTTCAGTTTATTTACAGATTTTGTCTTTAAGATTTATTTTTTACTTTTAATTACAAACAGCATAAAAAAATCTCATTATTAATTTTTATTCTTCTATTATAAATGCGCACATCCTTCTTCCATTATAGTGATTATTTTTTACGTAATAGCAGCTAAGAATACCAAGGCAACGCACAAGAAGCGTGTTTTATGTGACCTTGAATACGCGGTCCGTGGGTCTCTGCCGCCCACAGGTAGACGCGGGATCTCCAGACTCAAATCAGGTGAAATTTAAAATGTAATGTATGTGAGGGTTGCTACATTGTAAGGATTAAGAAAAAAGGCGCCACCTGTTTTGTACAAAGTGTAAACTATTCGGGTTCCGTTTTGTAAATAATTATAAAGGGTTCAGGTAAAAGAACCTGTTAAGTAATTATTTTGTTGCTAATTGTGGGTGTATTTAAATTTTTATTGTCAAATATGCTTTGATGTTTTTTACTCAATTCTAAGTACTGGATTTAAAATTAAAAAAAAAACATAGTTTGTCTTTCATATCACTTTAGATATTTTAATGAAATTTGGCATACATGTACTATGTATTAAAAAGCATTTTTAAATGTACCACATTTTTTTTTCTTTGCCAAAATAGGCAGGTCACATTCTGTACGAACGCCACTGTTGGAGATAAAAAAAATGTGGTACACTAAAAAATGCTTCTTGATACATAGTACATTTATGTTAAATTGCATTAAAACATCTAAAGTGGTATTAAAGATATTAGTAATAAATGATTTACTTTTGAAAATTTTACCACCCTTATAAGAGTTAAGACGGCTAGGACATACGTTCATATGAAGTTCATATGTTCATATGAAGAAAACTAAATAAGCCAAATATGATTTAATGAGTTCATTTTAAGAAGACTTACCCAGTAATCATCATATTAAAAAAAATATTAAATTACGCCTAGTATTATAAAAGTTAGGCATTTAAAACAAAAAAACGATTTCCAGGGGCATCCGTTATGTACCTGTATCTCCGTAGGGAAGGCTCGTAGGAAAAAAGTTTATGGGAACTTGTCATAATATTTTTAGGTTTTCTATTAGTCTCTGAGAGATTGCCCACATATTCTGGGACACCCTGTATATATTAACCAAACATCAGGAGTGAGTTCACCTTTTTAGTGTTAGATAGTAAATCAATATTATAGTTTTTTATACTACGAGTAAGTTGGGCAAAAGTTAAGAAGTAAACATATTCCGGGGTTTATACTTTATACTTTTTTAAACGTTGTGAGGTATTTTTAAAGGTGGATCTCATCTCTATTACGTTAAAGCTTTTTAAAACAATAGTTTATCAATAATAGATACCACCAAATAAAGGTGACTAATAATTTATTAAAGTCTGATATTGAAATAATGGAATAATGATTAGTTTTTGTTACTTTAGTATTTCCACTTGGCTGAAGGCGCTCCCCATCTGACGTGGCTTCCTAACTCTGCAGGGTGTTCTTGTGTTGTAAGTCTCCAGTCGTGTACATAAACAAGTTAAGTGTCATAGAGTTTATAGTTTTAATAAAAGTGGCACACAATATTAAAATGTATATTGAGGCTGAGGCTTGTAAAATAACAAAAATTCGCATTAAAATATTTTTAAAAAATATTCTGTGATTTTTCACGACATTGTGCTTTTCGTATGGTCAGGATTTAAACACGATACTGACAGTGGCTACTTTTTTTTTAATGTTGCAATTGTATTTTTCTTTTTTAATTATCCGATTTTTGTTAAATTTAAAGTAATAGTAACAACGATATAGGGGGATAATATTTAAACAAAGTATTTTTAAGACTACACCTTTTTTTTAGATAGGTGTCGTTCCAATAACATATTACTTATTTGTATGTAATTTATAAAAATGTGTAAAAATAAGTTCAGTAGTTTTTAATTTACTTATTCTTGAGAGTATCAAATGACGTCATATACTGCTATGTACTAGGTAGTTTTGTTCTGCGATCATGTCAGAGGCGAGAATTTAAAAAATCGCTATTTCTGTTAAATGTGACAATTTATATGATTTTTAATTTTATTGCACCTCCTCCAGCAAAGCCGAAGCTGTGGGGGAGGGGACGCTTCCCTTAAATTTGATAAGTTGGCAAAAAGTTGCTTTATCAATTATATTAATATGATAAAGGAGACAGAAAGAATATACTTCCCTAAGCTAGCCTACAAGTTATATAAATTTAATAATGGAAACAGCGAGCTTTTCAGTCCCAGCAAACGAGGGGAAATTTATCCAGTTGAAATAAACAAAAGGTGATCGACGCGACGTACGACAATGTCCGACCAACAACTGAATTGCCTTATGATTATGAAATCAGAAAGTAGTTTACTAAATAAAAAAGGATCTTCGTTTAAAAGTGGGAAAAAATTAGCGGTGGTTTTTCGGCCACGAGTCAAAGGACCTGGCGAGTGACGCTCAAGCGTCGTGTTTACACTCGAAATTTCTTCCACCATCTTCTAGAACGACTTATTTATTTTTTACTTTTATTTTTTAAAAATTACTCGTGCAACAGCAGTGTAAACTGAGGGTTGGTGAGGCTAATACCCCTACGTCGTCCATCGTTAGCTTATTGTTAGAGGTAAAAAGACAACTGAATGCACTGCTCGAGTGTGGACATCATGATCACGCGAGTTGCGAAGCGTAATATTAACGAGTTGTGAGACGAGGATTGAAGCAACAGTGTAATTGAGCCATATGAAGAATCAGGTCTTCTTATATTTCATTTATATTCTTCCATTTTTTTAAATATTCCGGAACCGCTGGCTTAGAGAAATTTGAATCTTAGGTTCTCATGAAAAATTAGCAATGCGAAGTCCCATCTCCAAAGTCGGCAAATTCAGTTTAGATCCCCTCCTTCCTCCCCAAACGGTTGTTTAAAATTTGATGGTTTGTAAATAATGTGTTACCTTTTTTTTTAAACGAAATGTGACCATTTATAATTAGTTTTGAAAAAACTTTATTTTTATTTGCTAAAAAATACCTTTACATCGATAAATTAACATACTTATTGCACTAGTTTCCTAAATTAGTTATAGTTTTTGTTCATATGAATGATTTAAAATTTGAAGGACGAAATTATATTGCAAAGTTAATAAAGCTTAATATGAATTAAGTGCCCTTTCTCTATTTCTACAAACTCGTCGACTTTTTAAACATTTTCTTTCGCCCCTTGCCGGAGGCTCATAGTGAGCTCTCGACCAGGGAAATCGTGCTAAAGGTTAGACAAAGGATTCTTTAAACCCTTCGCAGGGATGGAATAGCACGACCGGTTCCCACAACTCGAAGGCCATTGGCCTTTATCTGTAGATGCGGCATATTTGTAATTAAATATTGAGTACTAAGACTAAGCAGTAAGAACAGCTTATCTTCGTTAACAAATGTTAGATTGTAAAAATAAGGGTTGCGGAACTAGGTATGCGATTCTTTAAGGAATTAATTTATAATAGATTTAAGCGTATTAATCGCGGATGGGTATTTTTTAATACACCTAATAGAGTGGAATGGAATAGAGTGTGCAAAATGTGAGGATCGCATTTTATAAGTTATTTTAACCCCAAAAAATCTCACAGATTATGGTTCTGCATGTTGCCAAAAACTTTATTGGTCCAATTTTTTAATATCCCGCCCTTTATTTCAGATATCAAATAAATCGATTAAACAAAAGCTTTCAAGTTTTTTTGATTGTTTTAGACACATTATCCGGTTTTTGCTAATTTTTAAAGGTACTAATATAATCAGTGTAATAAAATAATGAAATAAAACCAAAAATGTATTGGTAAATAGATCAAAAAGAACACTAAAAAAAATAAAAAAGCAGTCTACACAAAACCCACAGCAAATGATTATGAATAATTTTGACTATTTATTAAGAACCAGCCACTGTCCTCACAATAAGTATTGAGGGTTCAATATTTTCGTAAAATAAAGAATTTCTTGACAGATCAAAACTTTAAAAGTAGGTTTTTAATTTAATCAAATTTATTTAATTTTCAGTGTTTTTTTTTTCTTTATATATCACTATTTCTGTAATAGGGGTTAAGTCTTTTCCTTAATGTTTCTTCATTAAAACCATTATTATCCACAACTCCATAAAGACATAAGGATAAATTTAAAACTATGTTCTTAGGAATAGGCAATTTTTGAGTCTTGAGTTTGTTTGTCGTAAAAAATATGCCATAAAACAATAATTTGCCAATTATAAGTATTAATTATTTTTTATTCTTAGCACTGAATAATGTCCTTGCCAAGTTTTCGGTAACTGACCTTTAAGTTTTATCAAATAAATAAAGCTTATTACAAACATGTTAAGTGACTTCATCTAGTGCAATTTCTTCTAAAAACACTAATGGCGCTTGATGCTTCTGTATATAAAAAAAAACGTTTTCACCATACTTATGAATAAATAGCGATTTCATAATGCAATTTTCTACAACCGCATCCTCTACTTCAGTAAGTTCAGCTGTCGGTTAGCCAAAAATAATATTTTAAAAGAGTGAGATAAATATTGATGTGTCTTGTGGTTTACCTGCCGGAATTTCAAAATCTTTAGGTAGTCGTAGATAATAACGATAAATATGTTTATGACATCTTACTGTCAAATCTTTAGTTGTACCAATGATCGATATACAACTATATTTTTGGTTGTACTTATTTTTGCAAAAACATCATCTTGCTTATTTCGTGCACTATTTTAAATTGGCTACGCTGCTAAAATTTTGGAGCACCATTTATTTATCTTCTTATTTTTTTATTAATTTACCATTGATTTAACAGACAACACAACGCCTAAAAATGTGTAGTTTTCAGAATTTTTCCTTTACTTGTGTCCTAAGACCTACTTACATACCAATGTTCAAGTTGAGTCAGTCAGTAGTAAAATAGGCGATTTTCAAAATCGTATATCTCGTATTTTTTCACTGGTATTTTGAATACCTATGTAAATTTAGATACCAAATTTCATGTTTTTATGTGAAACAAGACCAAAGTTATGATAGGGGGAAATATCGGTTAAAACATTTCGTGTAAAATAAACACATTCGTTAATTCTTAGAGAGCCACCTATTTGTAATACACTATTATAGTATAGTACTGTTGCTGCATACTTTTTAGTCTAACAACTTTAACGCCCGATTTTATTATTTGTCCTGGTCCCTTCGATAAAGAACTTACCTTAATTATTTGATGAGTAAAATGATTTTTGTATTAGAAAAAGACTTATATAGCTATATTTTTTGAATAGTCTACTGGAACTGTGGAACGTTTATGGGCTTTTTCGTTGTAATCGTTGTTCAGATAGAAATTAAATATACCGGCCAGACCCGGACTAAGTTTTTTTTTTCATGCATACATGAAAGAAAGTTTTATGCGCGTTGGCTTTTCTTTTAATTCTTCTCCTGGAGACTTATCTATTTAATTGTTTTTTCTTAATATTTTACATTGAATTTTTTGTATATTCTTTTAGTGTTGTTTCTTTCAAATAAATAATAAGTCAGTTTATCACTCTGTTTAGTAACAATTTATTTGTTGTACGTAAAATATTTTTATTAAACGATTTTTTTTTATAATACGGACAAAGACGATGAACCAACCATTAACGGAGATAGGAAGATGTATATACGAAATAAACCTAAACTGACGAGGGCCCGGATTTCGGAACGAGCTTGTTCCCTATACATTTTTTATGTCTGGTAAATTCATTGGCGTGCGTATTAAGGAGATATTAAATATAAATAAATTTTAAAAAATGTGAAATAAAAACATAATAGGAGTGTTTTACAATTTATTTGCATTACATGATATAACTAACCTCTTTTCAAAGTTGGTTTCGGTAAAATCAATTCTTTTATAATTTAAAATATGTTTGTCTAAGTCTAAAAAAGCTTCTTTCGACATCACAGCTTGTAACCGGAGTAAATCAAAAATTATTTTACAACTCAGTTCTTTTATTTTGTAGTGTCTCAAAAATTTGCTTTATTTCTAAAAATCCTGGGTTTTTTTCCAAGATTTTTTGTGTATACAATTTTAATTTGTCACCAATTTCATTAGGAACAGATTTAATCTTGTTTATAGAGATTTGAAATACATGAAATGCAGGCACTAGGGGGGCATTTTGTTTTTATAACTGTTCAATCAAATTCGGAAGATATCCAAAATTTTCAAAAATAAATTTTAAATCAGATTTAACATTTGGTGCATTTATAACTTCTTTACTTTTTTTTACACTTAAAGCATCATCTTGTAAACTGTCGATAACATTTTTTACCACATTATAATTTATATGGTAATATGTTAACTGCTGTACTGCATATTTCCCCTTGTAATAGCAGGTTGTGGCGGTAATGCGATATTAAGACACATATCTTTAAATTTCGTAATACGCGTAGGTGGCTTAAAAAAAACTTTTTTACCTCGATAACTAAAGTGTCAATAAGTGGATAAAAGTTACGTACCATTTCGCATATTCTATGTAGGGCATGAGCTAAACATGTCAAATGAAGCAATTTGGGAAAATGTTCTTTTAACTGTCTTTCTGCATTCAGCATATATGCAGCATTATCCGAAAGAAACAAAACGCCACTTTTCTGAATAATAGTGACTGACAGAAGTAAAGTAATACTTTCTACTACAGATTTTGTTATTGTCTCACTGTTGGTTTTAGAAAGAAATTTACTGTTAATTAAATATAAGTTTTCAGGTTCGTGATAACTTAAAGGTGCAACTATAATATTAGTAACATATCTTTCCTTGATATCAGTGGTTTCATCGACACTAAACCATAAGTTTTTTCCTTCCAGATTGTGTCGTATTTTATCCATAGTTTTTAAAATGGACCTTATCAACATAGTTTCATGCAGAGTTGATTCGTCTGGTACTTTTCTGTGTATTTTTTCCAAAAATGTCCTCGTGGACCAATAATTTATTTTATGAAGAAGAGTATCAGCTGCAATAAAAGCTTTACACAAATCCATGCAGAAGTCTGAGTTTAAAACATAATGTTCCCATTCTGTAGATTTGGATGCCCCAGGAAAACTTTGCATATTTTCTAAATGTTGTAAACCTTTAACATGTCGCTCAATTTGATATGGTTTTGTACAAATAAATTAAGAATTATAAATTCTGCACCAGACTCCAACTGCACCATTGGTCAATGCGGATGTCTGGGGCGCCAAAAATCTTGTTCAGTTTAATGTTTCCAAAACACAGGCGGGTTCGCTGTCGCGAATCTATCAATGCTCATCCGTTACATTGTTAAGAATAATCTTAACTGGTACAAACACATTACATCCATAGCCTCAGCAGCTTTAAAAAAACCTTGGATTCCTCTTTCGAGACAGAATTTTTTTTTCCAATCTATACTCTTTATGTATCCCAAATTAGACCTTCTTTAGAATCTTGTTCTTATGTCTGTGGAATGGCGTCTCCTACAACCCATTCAGAAAAGAGCTGTTTGTCTTATAAATAATCCCACGCTCACAGAAAAGCCTCGCCCTCTTGCCCACTGACGAGCTGTAGGGAATCTGTCGCTCTTCTTTAGGTATTTTCACGGCTTCTGCTCAGAGGAGTTCCAGTATAATACCTCCTCTGGCAGCTCCCAACAGAGCAACACTAGATGCAACTTTTATGCATCCTTTTACAGTTTAACTAGAGAGGCCCTGAACTTCCTGCTTTTGTAGTTCCTTCATCGCTAGAGTGACCAGACTATGGAAACTGATACCCGCAAAAGGTTTCAATTCTTCCAGTCTCCAAATATATTTAAGTCCCGTGTGAACAAACTCCCTCTCACCATACTTAAGACACCGACGGTACGTTAGTGCTTGGACCACAGCCTTCGTGGACTGTCCAAAGATAAAAATCACCTCTTTTACTTTCAAATAAAAATGTAGAATATGGAAGGAGCCACTCCAACTTCATTTTTTAACTTGCACTCATTATTTATTTGCCTGTAAGCGACTTACACCTGTTTAAATATAACAAATTATTTTGGCACAAATATAATATGATTTTAATGATTTAACCCTCGATTTACCCTATGTAACGGAACTGGTTTTTACGAGTTCGCAACAAATAGGCTCGGGGAATTTTCGTACTGCACTTGGAGAGTTGCATTTCCACCAACAAAACTATGTTTGTGGGGTTAATTGCATAAATATGAACCTTAATAGAGGTGCAATCAAATATTTGTAAATTTAGAATGACAAAAAGTCTATTTTAATTTTAATTTAATTCATATAATTTATATAAAAGCATTATAAAATATCATAGTTTAATTCTTTTGTTATTGCAAAAACTCCTCTAAATTTATTACTATTGCCACGGCTTTTGTATTATTCCACAAGAAATCATACCGAATAAAAATACCAAAATAAAAACCATAAATACCTAAGGAAGTTGAGTAATTTATTGCATTTTTATTTGGTATATTCTATATCATTTTAAGCTCGAAATTGTAATGGTTTTTTATCGATGTCCGGTCCCTATTAATAACATAGGCCCACAAAAAAAGTGGTGTGTGCTGGGTGTCGGACTAGGATTTTCTGTAGTACTTTTTTTCTGCTAAACACGAATCTGAAGTCAAAATTGGGGGTCAAACAGCAAGTAATCGAGAAAAGGTGTAATTTCAAATATTAACGATCTTTTTTAAATTTAAAACGTCAATATCTTAAAAACTGTAAAAGATACAAGAAACTTTATAGAACATTAACTATGCATTTTTACAATACCTTTAAGTTATATAACTTTTTTGTCGAAATGCAATATTTTTCGAGTTATAATCAAAAAAACAAATTTTCAGGATTTTTTCAAGGTACACCTCTGATTTTTTTTTTAATTTTATTTTTTTTTGCAAATTTTAAGTGATACGGGATTTATATGAATAAAATAAATGATTTATTATTTAAAAAAAAAACAAAAATCACAATAATAAAAAAAATCCTATTTGGACTGAAATTTTTTGTCAAAATTACATTTTCGTTTATATCTCCTTTATTATTTAACTTATTAAAAATATTTATGTAACTTTTTTAGAGACAATTTGAAAAGCTCTCTTTTTTGTTCTAGATTTTTTTTTGTATTTCTTATAGTTTATATAGTCATAGCCCAAAAATTCCGTGGTAGCAGGTTTTTGCCGGTAAATATACCGTGTCGTTTTTTTTGGGGTTTTCCCGATTTTTGGCAGTGTGACCCCTAATTTTGACTTCAGATTCCTGTTCAGGGGAAAAAATACTCCAAAAAATCTTACAAGGAGACGGCACGGCCTTGGGGTCGGCGATTTGGCTCAATTTTTTTGTGGTGCTAGAGTGCACTTGGTAGATCACAATATTAAAATACTAAGGCGCACTATTAAGACAATGTGCAAAAAAAACGTTTTAATTTTTTTTGTGTAGCTTACCTACTTAAAATGAAACACTATTGTCAAACAGCTAAATGGCTCAGGCGGTAGCGTTCCAGACTTCCAACCCGAAGGTTGCGGGTTCGATTCTGCTCCATGCCTTACTTTTTTTACGTAATTAACTATTTTTAATATTATTATTCTTTAAAATACTTCTTAAAGTTCTCTAACTTTAGTAGTGTTTTTTTATTCACAGTTAGAGAAAAGAACATAAAATATTTTGAAGCCAGTTTGCATTACATATTTATTTACATTATAATTATTTGCAAAAACTCCGGTTTTAGTTTATAAAGAAAAGTTATTAAAGAAACATTCAAAACAATAATTATTACAACACACGGGGTTTGTAAGGTAATCATTGAAAAACATAGGTACATCATTTACATTCATAAAAACAATTCTGTCAGTATACAAATTTTGAAGCATAGATATGTAAACTAATGTTACAATTATTTATTGAAAAAATTTGGTATAAATAAATTTAAAAAGCATTTTAAAGATTAATAATATTAAAAATAATTAATTACGTAAAAAAAGTAAGGCATGGAGCAGATTCGAACCCAGAACCTTCGGGTTGGAAGTCTCGAGCGCTACTGCCTGAGCCACTTAGCGATTTGATAAAAATATTACATTTTTAGGTATATATGCTACACAAAAAAAATTGAGCCAAATCGCCAACCCCAAGGCCGTGCCGTCTCCTTGTTAGCTCAACACCCAGCACACACCACTTTTTTTGTGGACCTGTGTAATAATAGATTTAATTTCTGAATTCGTTGTTCATAATCAAAATGAATAATTTCTGCTATTTTGTTGGTTCTCTAGTACTTGTTAATTTTTTTTTAATATCATATTTACTACAATGACTGATTTGCGGGGAGATTGTATAAATAAAATAAAATACATTACGGCCTCTGAAAGTTGCCTTATTTTTTATTATCCTGAGAATCAAGACATAATATCACGATTATTTAATCAACGCTGTAATGTTAAATATGATGTTTTCATGTTATAACATTCTTTGTGGTATACGCTACGCTGTTAAACGAAAAATAATTTTTAGGAACATACTATATTATGTTACTATAGTGCGTCATGATTATATGTGTTAAAGGTGATATATTTTTTTATAACCAATTATTTGCATATCTTAACTGCATGCACTTTTGTTTGGCGGCAGAGGTTCATAAATTCCGCTTGGCGGAAATGCTGATTAGTACGATTAAAACAATATTTAGTTTTCATGACTTAATGCTATAATTTTTAACGATTTCATTCGGAATAGCAACCTTAAGCTGTTTGTTCATTTATATTCTCAAAACAAACCGATCTTAAAATAAAACTTATTCTGCGAAATATTTATCTATTATGAAAAGAAACTAGCATGATGTTTAACATTAATTATATTGAGTACCCTGAGGTTTGCTAATATTCATTCAGCAAAACTTAACAATGCCAAGGTCAAAAGCAATATGTGCGATGGTCATAATGATTTAAATATTAACCGAACAAGTTTAGAATTAAAAACAGCACACACATTTTAAATCTTAATGTATTATAAAAGCAAAGGGTCACTCATTTATACATTCACTAGCTTGAAACTTCTACTTAGAAGTAGAAGTTTCAATGTAAATTTCCACATTTTAGGTGTTTTACCCGTAACTTCGTACGCTAAAAATACTTACCAACATAAAAAGTTTCATCCTCCCTTTTAACCCTCAAAGTTTAAATTTCCAAAAATACTACTGCTTTCAATTTTCTCATGGGTTATTACCAACTCTTATATTTACAACTTCAAAAATTACGATTTTTTTATACAAACTATCATTACCATTTTAACACCCGAGGGATATAATTCCAAAAATGTTAAAACAGATCATTCTTAAACTTAATTTAATAGCCTACATACCAATTTTCATACTTCCAAGTCCAGATATGACGAAGTTCATACAAACATCCCCCCCTCATTCTGCCCCTTTAGGAGGAGTTTCCTAGAATTATCCTACTCATAATCTACCTTCGTGCCAAATTTCGTCTTCATAGGTCAAGTAGATTTCGTGATTAGTCAATGTATGAATGAATGAATAGCCTGCCGCTTTTATAGAAACGTACATTCACTGACTAATTACGAAATCTCGAGAGCTACTTGACATAAGAGAATACATTTCTGGACTTGTAGAAGACTTGGGGAAGTATGAAAATTCATATTTAAGCTATTGATTATGGTTAAAAATGATCTGTTTGAACATCTCTGGGATTACAATCCTTGAAGGGATAAAATGGAGGTGAAAGTTTGTATAGAAAAATCGTCATTTTTGAAGAAAAATGAGAGACGTTAGCAAAGAAAGGATTTTAGAAAACTTCTTCCTAATGGGGTAGAACGGAGTGTAAAAGTTTGTATAAAACTTATTTGTTTTAACTTGATTGGAATTACATTTCTTGGGCGGTTTAAATGGGGATGAAAGTTTGTATAGAAAAATCACCCTTTTTTAAAGTTGGTAATAAGGCTTCTGATTATCCACAAAAATAGAAAACGTAAGCTGAGAAAGAATTTTAAGAAAATTCTCTCTTAAGAAGATAGAACGGAGGGTGAAAGTTAGAAAGAATCTGCGTTATTTGTAGACTTAGTAGTAAAAAATTGATTTGTGGGCTATTAATTAGGATTATAATCTGTTTTAAAATGTTTGAAATAACATCTCTAGGGGGGTTATAACAGAGATGAAACTTTGTATAGAAACGTCATTTTTGAAGTTGTAAATATGGGAGTTGATAATTAGGCTTCTGATTACCCAGAAAAATAAAAAGTGGTAGTATCTTTGTAACTTTATCCACTAAGGGGTTAAAAAGGGGAAAACTTGGATGAGAAATTCGTACTATCCCATTAACAAACTCCATTTAGATTAAAGAATTATAACACAAGACAGAGCGCGGAGAGTGTGATGTGATGCGACGAAGTAGAGGGGACAATATCCCTTAAGAACGAGAAAAAAACCAGCCAAAAGTATCTAATTAATTTACATTTAGGTGAAATTACGAATAAATCAAAAAGGGGCAATTAGTTAATAAGTTAAAAGTAATGTTTATTGTTTTTAAAAAAGTAGAATTAAGAAGTTTATTGCAATGTAGATACTTAATTTTTTATAAAATTTAAATCTTATGGGGTTTTCCTTAAATTTTTTTACATATAACCAGTTTCTTTGAAAATAAATATAACGTTTGTAGTATTAATAAACAGATGATTTTATTGGAAAACAAATGGTCAAATAATATACCCAATTTAAAAAAGGCAACTTTGAGTTATATCTTTAAAACCGTAACTGATAAAAAAATAATTAAGTACGGGACTGGCTTGTACGAGAATATGCTATTTCCTTTTTTTTCTATTTTTACCAACAACTAAGCTCCTGAGGTGTATTAAAATCGTCCCAATTGGAAAAACGCCCTTCGTCTCCTGGACGAATCAAGTTAGCCGCGATCTTTTTTTACCATTGCAGTTGTTTTAAAAATTGAACTCGAGTACGTGCCATCGTGTTTGCTCTAACTCTTGTAGTTTTCCCAGTACCACGAAAATCTATTAAAAGGGTGTAACCCTGTACAGCATCTATGAACTATCAGTGATCTAAATGTTTTATAATTTCTATGATGCAACTCTGGCTATCTACCAATGCCACCTCATTGCATAGTATACTGATAAATTTATCTAATTCTTTTTTTGGAATTTTTTGGAATAAAATACCTGAAGTGACATGTGACAGTATCTATGGACTACAGTGATCTAAATGTTTTATAATTTCTATGATGCAACTCTGGCTATCTACCAATGCCACCCCGTTGGGGAGTATACTGATAAGTATACCTAATTCTTGTTTTGTAAATTTTTGGAATAAAACACCTAAAGTGACATGTGACAGCATCTATGGACTATCAGTGATCTAAATGTTTTATTATTTCTATGATGCAACTCTGCTAACCTACCAATATCCATTGCATAGTATACTGAAGTATATTTCTTTTTTTTTTGTAATTTTTTTGAATAAAACACTCAAAGTAACATGCATATTAATTATGTGTGATGGATCCTGGTATAGGAACATTTTAAATATAAATTGTTAAGTGAATTAAATTTGGCATAATACATAACCTAAATAGACCATTTATTTAAACCTTTTTGTCCCAATTCATTATCAAGCTAAACTAATTTTCTATTCACATAACGAAAATGCTTTGTAAAATTGTATCCTTACTATGTAGACTTGTATAGAACACTTTTTAAAATCTTATCACATTTGTATATCAATTGTTGTGCCAATAGTTTTCAACCGCCTTTTCTTAATCAGATCTCTTTACAGCAAAAGGAAATGGCGACTGCAAATTAGGTAGTAATGATCTATTATTACTGCTCCCCTAACTGGATTTACTATTACCTTTTATGCTTATGGACGTTGGCTAGTCTGTTAATATGCTAATAATTTTCTTTTGTGGCTTTTTTAAATTGAAGTGGATGATACTTTTTAAATTCCTTAATCATGAATTTATTTTCGTACAGGTATAACTCTTAAAGTGATTTTTAATTTATCTGGTAATATAACCTGTAAACGTAAATTCAACGATTTTATTTAATATTTATTATTATTGTGTCATAACTTTTTGGTAATATTATTATTATTATTATTATTATTAATAAATACTTATTTTAAACATAGACCCTTGAAATTTGCTGGTAAAAGATTGAAATCTGCAATCGCTAATGGCTTTTTTATTGTATCTTTTCCTGGGGTTTTAATTTTTAATTTAAGACATGTATCTAATTTATAACTTGAAAACGGCCCAATTTACAAACATAATGCACAAGACAAAAAAGCTTCTAATTAAATAAAGTCTTCAAAAACTATTTATTAAATTGCAAATTTCCAATCCCAGAAAAAGATACAATAGAAGAACATTAAGGGTTGCGGATTTTAACCCTTTTTCAGGATAATAGTTAATTACAAATATTGTTGTTAGAAAGTCTTGGAAAACATAAATATGTGCACCAAATTTTAGGTGTATGTTTATCGGCATTTATAAAAATAAAATATTTTAATTTTTTTTTTCTCCAATTTTTACCGCCCCATAGTTTGAAAGTTAGAAAGTTTAAAATATATGTTTATAAGAACTTTTTTTGTATTTTGATCCGAGTAGTCTGTTTGTGATTTTTTTTGCAATATTAAAGAAACACCATAAATTATTCATATACCCTCCAATTTTACTTAGGTGCGATTTATTGTGATTGCTCACTTATATTTTTAACATAACTAAATTTGCAAAAAACACAGACATAAAACCTAAATTCCCACACTTTACCATATGTGACACAGAAGACCGGAAGTACCAATTATGAAAATATCGTCAAGCGTCCGTAATTTTCGTGTATGCCACCTCCTAATTTAAACTAGATCAAATGTAGTTTAAAGCATTTGTTAAAAAAGGGATTGATAAAAAACAAGTGAAAGAGTATCAGTATTACACCTTTCTGCATTTTTTGTTGTTGAATAACAATTGTGGGAGAATTTAGGGAATGAAAATTTGGTGTTAGTTTAAAACGTATTCTGTGGTTTCTCAACCATGGAAAACTAAAACATAGTTACGGGTGGTTGAATAGTGCATGTGAATATTTGCATTAATCGGGTTATCTTTATTTTTAGTTTATCTGATATTGACATCAATATAAACAAGACTACTGGCCAAATTAAATAATCTGGTGGAAGATTTATGTTAAACATCAGGCAATTGAGGGTGATTATCATTTGAACCGGGTCATTTTGTAAACTCGGTTCATTTAGAAGAAATAAGGCATTTTTTAAAGTTACTAAATATACAGGGTAAGTCTGTGAAGTGAGACCCCCCGTTTATTGCATTAAATATTTAAATTGGGAAAAAATGTTTTATACAAAAATATTTTGGTTTTTGCTGCTCTATATTTTGCAAATAACGTTATGTATACAGGGTGTATCAAAAAGTCCGTACAAGAACAAAGTTCATTTTTTTAAATGACTTCCTATATTTTTTGTTACATTTTTGTTTTCTGCATAAAATTCTAGATATTTTTTATTCAGCACATTATATCCCTATATTCAACTGTTTACGAGATATTCGCATTTAAAAACAAATTTAGAAGGAAAAATCCGCTCATCTTTTAATGTTGTTTAACGTTTCTATGGTTTCAGCGGTTTTTTGAGAGTTGCATAATAACCATATATGCTATAGAGATTAATAAAAAATGTCATAATGACAGTTTTATTAATCTGTAAAAAAAATGTTTTAATAGTTTTTTTCTTGTTTAAGGTTTTACCTATTCGTCATGTGATGTCTAATTACTTATTATTATTACTATGGCTGTTTTGTCACTCCACAAAAACCGCTAAAACCATAGAAACGTAAAACAACATTAAGAGATGAGCGGATTTTTTCATTTTTTATTTGTATTTAAATAAGAATATCTCGTAAACAATTGAATATAAGGATATGATTTGCCAGATAAAAAATATCTAGAATTTTATGTAGAAAACAAAAATGTAACAAAAAATATAGGGAGTCATTTAAAAAAAATAACTTTGTCCTTGTGCAGGGTTTTTGATACACCCTGTATACATAACGTTATTTGCAAAATATAGAGCAGCAAAAACCAAATTATTTTTGTATGAAACATTTTTTTCTAATTTGAATATTTAAAGCAATAAATGGGGGGTCCCACTTCACAGACTTACCCGGTATAAGCCTTTTATTTTTGTACTTCTTTGGATTAAAGAAATGTTTTAAAAAAACTTGCAGCAGTACTTTTTAAGACAAGTATACTTATATATATATATATATATATATATATATATATATATATATATATATATATATATATATATATATATATATATATATATATATATATATATATATATATATATATATATATATATATATATATATATATATATATATACAGTTGTGGACAAAATAATAGCAGTGGTTAAATAAAATTAACGTAATCTATTGAAACTGATAAGAAATTCCCTTCTGGTTAAAAATAAATGTATACTTTATTTGCTTATCATGTTTACTTAGTACCCTATTAAAAAGACAAGACTAAAAAAAAGATAAACAAAATATTTTACTTTTTTGTAAAAATGCCAACTTAAAGTCGGTCAAAATAATAGCAGTATTCGTTCAGTGTTAAGGTGTTCCACTTGCAAAAGATTTTTCCTTTTAAAAGATCATTTAGAATAATTTCCAGTATCTTTTTAAATTATTATTTGTAATTTACAGTAATAAATAAAGTTTTGCATTACCATACAATGGGAAGGAAAAAACACTGTACTTCTGAAAAAAGCAAGTTAATAAAAAATTGCAGAGAGAAGGAAAATCATATTCGCAGATTGAAAATATTATGGGATGCTTAGCTAAGATGGTAGCAAACGCTTTAAAGTGGCAGCCAGTGCCTGAAACACGCAGCCGTAAGCGCAAAAGAGGATAAGCTTTTAATCCAAACAGCAAAGATGGACCCGTTTGCTTCATCTACACAGCTTAAGCAGAGTGTAGGACTGGATGTGACTACTAGAACAATAAGAAGACGACTAACAGATCAAAACCTGAAAGCCAGAAGCCCAAGGAAAGTACCCTTATTAAGTAAGAAACAGCGAAAAAGACGATTGGAGTTTGCGAAAAATCACCTTAAATGGCATTTGACTAAATGGCGCAACATATTATGGTCTGACGAATGCAAAATCGTTTTATTTGGCAATACAGGTCGCAGAATTTACGTTAGATGCCCTTTAGGTACTGCATTTCATCCTTAATATACCGTCAAAACTGTAAAGCATGGAGGGTCCAAAATTATGGTATGGGCAAGTTTTTCATATTATGGTGTAGGACCCGTATTTTGGATAAAAGACATAATGACTGCTAGTATCTATGTAGATATATTACGAGATATTATGCTGCCTTATGCAGAGGAGGAGATGCCACTTAAATGGGTTTTTATGCAGGATAATGACCCAAAACATACTAGTCCGGCTATGCAAAAAATTTATGCAAGATGAGAAAATTAATGTCCCAGACTGGCCTGCACAAAGCCCGGATCTTAACCCCATAGAGAATTTATGGGGTGATATTAAAGATGCTGTAGCACGTGAGAAACCTACAAATCAAGAGCAACTATGGTCTGTAATTCAAGATTCCTGGAATAACATTCCTATTACCAGGTGTGAGAATTTGATTAATTATATGACACGTCGGTGTGAAGCTGTAATTTCCAATAAAGGGTTTTCCATTAAGTACTAAGTCAGTTAAGATTTAAAAAGGAAAATTAATTAAGTTTATAGCATTCCGAATATTTTTATATTCATTTATAGAAACACTGCTATTATTTTGTCCATCAAATTTCCACAATTTATTTAAAAAAAATATATCCTTGCTACAATTTTGTTTCGTTTTTTGGGGTTTAACTCTACTTTATGTATGTCTTTAAGTCAATGTATTATATTTTAGTTTCGGTATGAATAAAGGATTTATATTTTATTTTCTCTAGCACTGCTATTATTTTGTCCACAACTGTATATATATATATATATATATATATATATATATATATATATATATATATATATATATATATATATATATATATATATATATATATATATATATATATATATATATATATATATATATATATATATATATATATATATATATATATATATATATATATATATCCTATATGCGCAGTACCTGGTGTACCCAGGTAAGTCAGGCAATCAGTGGATTACCTACTCATCTATCCTATCTAGACAGCTGTGTGAAATTTCTTTCTCGCTCTTGGACTATTAGGGCCTCCAAACAAATATACAAAATTTTATAGATGTATGTATCAGCGGCTTGCGATCCATGGAAGCAAGAGAAGCATTGCTTTCCCTAGAATTATCAACCGAACACAAAAATTCTAGCATGGGTAGTTTTGAAAAATATTTATATTATTTTATTTATTTCCTAAATATAAACGACAAGCCTCCATAAAATACTTGGCCTTTACGTGTAAGCAGCATTCCAAGTTAAATACTGCTTGATAATATGTATATATAAATATGTGTCCAGCGTATTTTTAATACGACTACCGATGCATCTCTATCACGATCCAACCACTCCGAGCTCAGATAAGCAAGACATCTAATTGCTTTTCGGTTTACGTACAAAAATTTCGGGGTTAAGTATTAAAATGGAGAGTGTAAGTTCAGAGCGCTTTACTTCCAAATAAGCAACTGAATGAATTAAATATATTATACGCCTTCACTTAAAATATGAGTATTTAATTTAGCAGATTTATTTTTTAATTTGAATCAATAGAAATCAGACTGATTTTACAAAAAGTGATATATTAGATGTTAAGACTGTATAGTTGTGAATGGTGCGGTTTGTTTTTTGTTGGACAAACGGTACATTTTCATAACAACAACAACATAATAAAGGTGGGCCTAACCCTGAGATAAAAAACTTAACAACCAAAAAAAACATTGCATGCGAAATTTCAATCCAGAAAAATCTTATTAGTAGTTTGAGTGGCTAACAGTTTATAAAATCAGTAGTTTTCGCGATTTATATAATTTACGTTAGGTATCCAAACGATATGTTATGTCTAAAAGTTAACTTTCAATAAGTTTGCGAAAAATGATAAAAAAATTAAATTATATTATAAATAGGTGAGTTTCTATAAATTTAATTTTTTTTTTTCAAGTTTCACCGCATATATATATATATATATATATATATATATATATATATATATATATATATATATATATATATATATATATATATATATATATATATATATATACCATTTTAAACCATTTTGTATACATATATATCCTCGAACCCTGATCAAGCCCTTGAATTATATAATCACATTTTTGTTTTCATCCTTTAAAATAATCAGTTGTCAATCTAATTTTGTATTATAAGATTTCTTATTAGTTGCCAGCCATTTTTTATGGTACATTAAGGTCTAGAAAGTTTAATTTGGTTTATTTTCTTTGCAGACATGAGTAAAGGGTAGTCCTCTCTAATAGTTTTCTTTTTCTTTTAAGGAAGACGAAAAGGTAATCGAACTTGTTAATAAATACGGCGCTAAAAAATGGACGCTAATAGCACGTCACCTAAAGGGACGAATAGGCAAACAGTGCCGCGAGAGGTGGCATAACCACCTAAATCCTAAAATCAAGAAATCTGCCTGGACAGAACAGGAAGATGAGATCATTTACCAAGCCCATCAAGTTTTGGGTAACCAGTGGGCCAGAATTGCCAAGTTATTACCAGGTACGGTATGGACAAAAACATATATTTTAATTCTTTGTGTTGTTATTTTTATTAGGGCATAGATTATTCTTATGGTTAAAATATAGCTGTTTTGAGTTCTTGGTTTATATGGGGTTTGAATGGGTTTTATACAGGATGACTAAAAGTTCCGGTTTTTAACATTTTTTGGCGTTTTATAAAAAAATAATTCATAAAAACATATGTCTGGTTCGCCACTCTTTTTCTCGCCCTTTAAATTTCATCAAAGTTTATTTTTTATAAGGACAAATTTTTAACTTTTAACTACCTTTAAATGAAGTATAATGGTACAAAAAAAATTAAATCGTTTACCAGTTCCATTGTAATATGGGTGGAAAAATACAGACCTATTAAGTATTCAAAGCTTCGGAATTCTTTTTTCGGAAATCATTACTTTAAGTTTTTTTTGTTCCAGGGAGGACCGACAACGCTATTAAAAATCACTGGAATTCGACTATGAGAAGGAGATATGAAAATGTAGATGGTGAAAACCGGAAGGCAAGAAATAGAAAAAATCAGCGTCAAGTAGACGTTAGTAGTTTTACGAATCTTAGAATTTCTGGGCATGTAAGGCAGATGGAGCAAAATAAATCACATGATAATATTAATTCGTTATACAATAGTGAAGTAAGTTGATTTATCCTTTTTCACCTATAGCAGTATATTGGGCTAAAACTTTGCAGCATATATTTATTTCTCCGAAAATATCCCTCTTAATGATGGTGCAGAGACAAAAATGTATTTTTATGTTTTGCTAGTGCATAATTGTAAATTTTCTAATTATTTTACTTTGCAAATACGCAGCTTTCGATTTTCTGAGTTTCTTTGATATTTTATTTTAAACAATAGGCCATTAAAATTTGTCTTTTCTCGTTTTTGTCAAAAGGTAAAAAATCTTAAAAATGATTCATATTTTTTTCGATATGCTGCAAAGAATATGTCCCACATTGTAAAACTTAACTTTATAAGAGACTAAGTTAAATGTATGCGATATATTAAGACAAATAATATAAAAAGTTGCTTTTAATGTAAGTATATACAGGGTGCCACAGATTCGAGTGCATGCATGGGGATCTCGGAAACCGTAAGAGATACGAAGTCGGTTAAATTATTGCAAAGTTGCGCATTTAGGTGCCTAACAACATGCCGTTTAGAAAGTTGTAAAATTCCTAGTACTTCCGGAGATATCCGGCAAAAACCGAAATTTGTCGATTTCGTTTTTATTTTTTTTCTGACGTTATTTAAAGAGATATGGAAAAACAAATGACATTTTTTCATGGCCGCTTTTTAAGCTCTACAAAACAACGTTGAGAGATTTTCCGTACGACGTTGCATTTTCGTTAAACCATCAATAATTTTATTTTTTTAAATACGACACTCAATTGTTTATTGCATCTTTTTAAAGCAGTTATAATCCCAATTACAATGATGTATAACACTTCATATTTTTCTGTTAAATAAACATATTTTCAGAGATAATGAGTTAGACAAGGAACGCACATCATTTCTTATAGGGGCGTTCCATATTTGTTAATAAATATTAAGTGTTATACATTTTTGAAATTGGGATAATAAAGGGTTCAAAAAAAATTAAATAAAAAACTCAGGTCCGTATTTTATAAAATAAAGTTGATGATGGTTTAACGAAAACGAAACGTCTTGTGGAAAATCTCTCAACGCTGAAGAATGTGTCTTTTGTTTTTCCATATCTCTTTAAATAACGTCAGAAAAAAATAAAAACGAAATCGGCAAATTACGGTTTTTTCAGGATATCTCCGGAAGTACTCGGAATTTTGCAACTTTCTAAAGTGGACATGGTTAGTTACGCAAATACACAACTTTGCCATAATTTAACCGCCTTCGTATCTTTTACGGTTTCCGAGATCCCCATGCATGCACTTGAATCTGTGGCACCCTGTATACAGTGTGTATCAGCACAATGGAATAAATTCGATATCTAAATATTTTTTAATAAAATTCCAAAATACATCAGTTGTTTCCAGCTAATTCATTTGCAATAATGGCTCATGTGATTTTCTTAGTAATAAAGATAAATTCAGCTGTCTGTCTTTTGTTCTTTACAAAAAATTTGTTGTTTTTTTAATTTAATAATTTTTTATAAAAATATAAATTAAGGTTACTCCTTGTCATTTCAGGATTGGGTCGAAATTTATGACCAAGGCAGCAACCAGTCCAGTGGGGGAGGATTCTCAGTTGGAGCCCCCACTCCTTCTCCCAGTTCATTAACTCCAAATACCTTCGAACGTCTAAATCCATCACCAGCTAGTTCTCAAGTCAACATTGCTGAAACACATAGTTATGCAATGAGTTACCCCCGCCAACAGTCACCTGTCAAACTCACACCGATGAACGAAGATGCAATTTCGGACTTCGACATTGGATTTTACAATTCGCCTGGTGTTAGTCCATTGCGGACGAATAATAGGCAGCTTATAAGATCACGTAAGTCTACACTCTTTAAAGGTAACAATCTCCAATACACAAGCGTTTACTAACGGGGTTATTTCCCTTTTAAGTAACGTATATACTGCTATACGCTTACAGAAGTTATATTTCTATGAATGCAGTTGATTGAGAAGTCATAGGAAACTTAAAAAAAACGGCCATTTTACTGACCTACAAATTATTGTATATTTCCTTGCTTACAAGAGACTTGTGATGTCAAAAAGGCACACCCTCTTTTTTTTTTTAGACAGTAGGTTTTAGGGAATTTTTTTCAGGGCTTGAAAATATCCGATATTTATTATAGACATTAAAATATCGGATATTTATGATATATATCCGATATATATATCCAATTTTTGATATATATATATATATATATATATATATATATATATATATATATATATATATATATATATATATATATATATATATAAATATACAGCATGATTCATGAGGAAATGTCAATACTTCAGGTACATAGTCAGGGTCCAAAAATAAACATAAAAGTCTATACAAATATGGGTGTGCAAAGCCTTCGTTTCCGAAATACAGGGTGTTAAAGTTTTAATTTATTTTATATTATTTTTAAAAATTTTTTTTAATGTTTTGCTAAACATAATTTAAGAACAATAATTTTATTGAAAATTAAAATACATTTTGTTTAATTATACATTTTGTTTTATTTTTAAAATTTTTCCTTAATAAAATCAGATGCGTCGTATTTTTTTTAAATCCAAATATCTCGAAAACAATTGCTCATATCAACTTTTAACAATATACCTTTTTGACGTAAAAATGATAAAACAATTACTTAATTTACTTAAAAATGTAATACAGGGCCGTACCAAAAAGTTGTGATTGTTCAAAATAGTAAAAAGACGTGTACAAGTAAGAGCCGTACTACGATTAGATTCGAATCTGTCATACCAAAAAACCCCTGGATACCAATTATTTCCCCAATATTTACATTATCATAGATTTTATTTAAAAAATAGAAAAATTAAATAAAAACTTGAACACCTTGTATTTCGGAAAGGAAGGGCTTGCGGAACCATAGTTGTATAGACTTTTATGTTTATTTTTAGAACCTGACTACGTACCTGCAGTATTGACATTTCTCATGAATCACCCTATATATATATATATATATATATATATATATATATATATATATATATATATATATATATATATATATATATATATATATATATATATATATATATATATATATTATATATGTATATATATATATATATATATATATATATATATATATATATATATATATATATATATATATATATATATATATATATATATAATAAACTGACTTTATTGCAAATAAAGAAAATATTTACAAAAGGCGAAGTTGAAGCGAACTTCCTCACTTAACCTAAAAATATAAGTTAATTTCCCTACAAATTAAATATAAAAAGAACTAACGTAATTATTAAAAAAAAACTGACTAATACCTTAATAAACATTATTAATAACCAAGATTACCTTAAAAGATTTTAAGTTTAGAGCTATATTTTACAAAATAAACAGATTTTGAACAAAACATAATTCTGTGTTGATAAATTAAAAAAAAATAATAATAATTTAAAGTTAATGTCATATCCTTATTACTTTAAAGTGGAAAACCAAAATAAACACACTTTCATGAATCTTGTGGGGTGCCTGAGATGGTACAAATTATAAAAAGTGTTGAATAGTCCTCCTAATAGCCGTTCTAAATTTTACACCAGTGCAAACCTTAAGGTTTACAGGGACTTTATTATAATATTTGGCTATATTGAAGCTAAATGACCTTTCAAAATAATTGGTGGTAAAGTGTGCAGGTGTACTAATGGTAAATTTATGTCGAACATCCAAATTGTGAGCATATGTATATATATATATATATATATATATATATATATATATATATATATATATATATATATATATATATATATATATATATATATATATATATATATATATATATATATATATATATATTATTTCAGTATAAATATAAATTTTGGTTATACAGGGTGTCACAAAAAGTGTCACGTCAGATGGTGCATTTTTTTAAATGGAACACTTGTATTTTTGTATATTTAGGTACCTCCTGTGTTATTTATATTCCTCCAAATTTTTCAAATAGGTTCAGTAATTTAGAAAAAAAATAAATAAAAATAAAAAAACTGATTGCACATTGAATTTAAAAATCAATAAAAATACATAGTGCTTGATTAATAGAATTAAACAAGGAACTTATTAAGTAACTAATATATCGTTAGTCATGTTTGGTATTCGATAGGGTGTCCTAGTGTCAAACTCTTCAAATTTGAAAGCACGTTATTTTTCTTATTTTAAATATGAGCCCCTGGTCGTTAGATGCAAAATTAAAAAAGAAACATTTTTCTAATTATAACCCTATCGAAATTCCTAACATTAAAAGTTATTCGTTAAAAACTCATTTTGGCATGTATTTTAATAATAACACCATTGAATAAAAATGATAGGTGGCTATGAGAAACAATTTATTGACATTAGAATTTCCTAATAACATTAATTATTACCTAGAAATTGGTTTAATTTATCTAAATATTAGCCAAAAGTATTAAAAATTAAAAATAAATAATTATTTAACATTTAAAGATTTTTCTTAAATTAATGTAATTTAATTAATAAATAATAATAATTAAGTCAAAATTTTATAATACATCAAAATAAGATTTTGTAAGTTAAATAAACTCCAATGTCAATAAATTGTTTTGCATAGCCAGCTCACTTTTATTCATTGGTATTACTATTAAAATAGATGCCAAAATGAGTTTTTAACGAATGACTTTTAATGTGTTAGGAATTTCGATAGGGTTATAATTAGAAAAATGTTTTTTTTTTAATTCTGCATTTAACGACCTAAAAATATACAGGGGCTAATATTTAAAATAAGAAAAATAAAGTGCTTTCAAATTTGAAGAGTTTGACACTAAATTTTGGACACCCTGTACAGTTCGAATTAACCAAACATGACCTAAGCGACTGATATTACGTTACTTAATAAGTTCCTTGTTTAATTCAATTAATCAAGCACTACTGGTATTTTTATTCATTTTTAAATCCAATGGTGCAAAACAGTTTTTTTTTAATATTTTATTTTTTTTCTCTGAAAATACTGCAAAATATGAAAATTTTACATTAAGTAATAAATGAGCTACATAAGACGGGAGGGGAGCTGCAGGACCCTGTATTAAATATATATATATATATATATATATATATATATATATATATATATATATATATATATATATATATATATATATATATATATATATATATATATATATCCATTTTGTTTATAAACAGTTTTATTTTATAAATACAAAAGTTATTTAATGCTTTTTAAATACTCATTAATGAAGTAAAATCGTGTTTGCACTTTGTCAATTACTTTCTTTGTAAAAAATAATAGAATAAACACAAAAAACTCTTTCATAACGAAATTTTTCCGATATGACTACTCTAACGCTATCTACATTGGGGAAGTAGAAATACAGTAACAAACGCCAAAAATTACTTAACAATATAAAATTTTTAAACCATTTTTGTATTAATATATATCATAAAAATAATTTAATATATATGGATATATATATATATATATATATATATATATATATATATATATATATATATATATATATATATATATATATATATATATATATATATATATCATGAATATATCCATTGATATATTTCCTCGAACTCTGATTTTTTTGGCATTATTATTTCTAGTAAATGACAGAATGTTGCTAGTGAAAACTCTTGAGTTAAAGATCTATTTTAAACACTACTTAATTTTTTAGTACTTTATAGCAGCAGAGTTACCTATCCACATATCGGGTAATTTACACTTCCGTTACATTCCGGACATTAATGCATACGAAGTAGCGGCGACTTACAAAGAAAATCTTGCTGCCTGAACCGCTTATTTTTATTCATTATCCTTGTGTCACTATGTTAGGACATTATTTAAAAAATAAAAAGTATTTTACGCATTAGCTGGACACAATAAAGTAATAAAACATACAATTAATTTATTTATTAAAGTTTAAAAGTAGTTCTTAATGCCCTGGATTTACATATTTAAAATTAATTTTAAATTTATGACTCCGTTTAAATCGGAAGTTGACCAGACTTTCTGTCTTTTATATTGAATGTTTTTTATCCTTTAACCAGTTAGTTTGTTGAGGGTTTAAGATAGAAGCAATATTTGCATTTTCTCTGCTTACTATTTAATAACCTTACAATTATTGCTAATACCAGAACCCCATAGTGTCTAAACATCACCTTCTATTAAACCGAAAGATAACAATTAGTTATGTAAAAGTATTTTTATCTTTTAAACAACCATTTTTTGCCATAGAATATGCATAAATTAACGAAATAAAATATCAAAAGACCAACATTGTTTGTTCTCCAGATACTTTTAGTACATTGACTAGTTCAGGAACCTGTATTTAAATTTAAACAATAAAAATTTTAATATGGACGTAAAATATAGAGTTATATGGAGTAATATTTAAGCAGTTGCATCGCATTTTGCTTTAATACAATCTAAAAAAATTATTTTTGGACTTTTAGGTGTTGAACCTCAAAATTATGCCCCATCCGTTGTACCTGTTTCAAATATACCCACTGCTCCAGTACGAGCTTCTACACCTCCAATACTCCGCAGAGGTGCCAGATCACGTAGGCGGCGAGAAAGTGAGGAACCACAACCGCAAGAACCAAATGGCATTTACGTAAGTCAGCCCGGACCTAGTCAAGAAAAAATGGATGAATTTAGTATTCTTTTTGACGGCGCTAAACCTACTATCTTTAGTCCAATAAGAACTCACGGTAACTCGCCGATCAAGCAGCTGCCGTTTAGTCCATCACAGTTCCTGAATAGTCCAAATATGTCTCAAATTACATTTGATGTTACTTTGTCTTCAACACCTGTAAAGAAGCCTCCTGTTACAAACATTAAAGTAGAAACGCCAACCCAGCAGGTAATAATATTATTTGTTTAAAAAATAAATCGCTAGTAACATAACAAATGTATTTATAAAACAAGCTTAAATAGACTTTTAACTTTTTATTTTTTTTTCCTATAGGATAAAAATAAGTTACCGAAAACTGGTTAAAAATAAGGAAAATTGTTAATAATTAAACTGACGTTCGGTTTATCTTTCGTGTCATGGATCACAACCACAAAAGCGTTTTTTTAGTAATTTAGGGAAACATCAGTTAAATCGTATTTAATCAGATCATTAGGTGTAAAAAGTATAATGCTCACGATTTTAATGGGCGATGGAGGAACTCAAAACAAGTCAAAAATGCCAAAAGCACATGGGTCAAAAGTTAATTATTTTAGAAAATAACTTCTTGCAATTTATTTTGATATTTGATGTGGAAATAAAGTAAAAAAAAATACATTATTGTTTGGCTTATTTTTTATTTTTTTTTTTTTTGGATGGTATGCAGCTTCGCAGCTGTTACATACCAGCCTTCCCTGCGTAAAAATTACGGATTTTTATTTACTTTTTACTTTATTTGAGATTTTTATTTTTAATTAAAAAATAATGGTACTTACCACAAAATTAAGCTTAATATCCATTTTAAGAACCCAAATTATTATGTTTTAAAACAGCACTTTTTTATTTTGCTTGAATAATAGAAAGTCTCTAATTATAAAAAAAAAACCGCTGCGAACTGTGATATGTGATACATTTACATCGCGGTCTAATGACAGGACGGCCTAATGCGGACTAATACCAGGATTTTCTTCCGTAATTTCCAAAATTCTTTTCTGTTGTTCCACAGTTATGTACCTCCCAGGATTTCTCGGTTGCACATATCCCGTTTCCAAAACTCTTTGGTACTGTTGTGGAAATTTTTCAAGGTAAATTTGAGCTGCTGGATTGGCATTTTTGTTTACATAATTATTTACTCCGTAGCACTACAACCCAGGGTGGGTCTTGGCCATGTCATCTCCCTCCATTCTTGCTGATCTACTCCAAGGCTAGCCAGATCTTTAATGATGTTATCTTTCCATCTGAGCCTAGGTCTTCCCAGTGGTCTTTTTCCTGGTGGTGCTTCTTCCCATACCCGTTTTATTAGGCGCTCGTTTTGGCTTCTCTGCACATGCCCTGTCCATCTTAGTCTGCCGGACTTTATCTCCTGAATGATGTCAGGGCTTTGATATATTTGAGGAAGCTCAGCATTGCTTCTCATTTTATACTGGCCGGTTTCAGGGTCTCGAACGGGGCCATATATCATGGGCAGAATTTTTCTCTCAAACCTTTTTAGAAGCTCTGTGTCGCTAACTGCCAGTGTCCATGTTTCACTGGCGTACGTTGCTACGGGACGTATTATTGTTTGGAAAATTACAGTTTTGACTTTTCTTTTGATAAATTTTGATTTTAGTAGATTTTGTACTGCAAATGAGCATTTGTTTGCTTGTGTGATTCGATGCTTGATTTCTTCTTGCATACTATTGTCTGCCGTTATCACTGCGCCCAGGTACTTGAAGGTTCGCACATGCTCAAAATTGTAGTCGCCCATTGTGATATTCTGCCTGACTCTGTCACGCGCGGGGTTGCGGGAGACACGCATGTATTGGGTCTTTCCTTCATTTATTCGTAGCCCTATTCTCTGAGCTTCTTTTTCAATGTTTATAAAATGTAAAAAAATCTCTGCCTTCACCGATACTGTTCTTACCGCTTTTTCTAGTGCAAGGTTAAATAGTACTGGCGACAAAGCCTCACCCTGTTTTAGGCGTCTAGCTGTTAATATGAAATGCTTGTCTATACTCACCATCGATTTTGACGCGGCTCTTTGCCCCTTCTAGGCACGCTCTACACAGTCGAATCAGCTTGTGCGGGATACCAAGTTCTTCCATTGCTTCCCACAATCTTACTCTAATAACACTGTCATATGCTTGTTCAAAGTCTATGTAAGGGTATGTAAGCTTTTGTTAAACTCCCAACATTTCTCTAAAATAGGACGGATAGTGAAAAGCTGGTCAATTGTAGATTTTCCGCTTCGAAAGTCGCATTGGTAGTCTCCGATAATCCATTTTTGTTTGCCTCGCCGTAAATTAATAACATATCGGCATTTATTTTTTTCCATAGAAGTTTTGTTTTTAAAACTTATTTTGATATTGTTTCTTAGAATTAATCTAGTTATTTTTTGTTATATATGGGACAATGTACTCTATATTACTTATTATTTAGTATAATTAAGAGTTGTATTATTTGTTATTCATTTCTTTTTACACCAGTACGGTTTGAATGTGTCGCAACATTAGAAAAGTACCATTCTTATTGTTAATTTAAATAAAGATTTTAAAAATAAAACATTTATCTACACTGCTTAAATAGATATCCACTTCGGTTTAAAAAACGGTTTTCGTGCCTTGTATGGTACATTCCAAAATAATTCGTTGATTTCTCGACGCAATAAAATTTAAATGACAACCCTCAGTGGAAAACCCAGCCATAAATAAGTTGCCTGACAGGGTACAGGTTCTGATTACCTACTAATATTAATAGTTTAGGTTAGCTATTTTGGATGCTCAATAACACACACGAAAATACCTTGACAAACTCCAAACTACTGATGAACTAAGATGAAAAGACTCTGTTTTAT
Organism: Listronotus oregonensis; assembly: GCA_019359885.1. Classification (NCBI taxonomy): domain Eukaryota; kingdom Metazoa; phylum Arthropoda; class Insecta; order Coleoptera; family Curculionidae; genus Listronotus; species Listronotus oregonensis. Next base: position 179,638 of record JAHBCN010000310.1, read on the forward strand.
ATTGAACAAATGCAATTTTCCTTTAACCTACATAATATACCAAAAAGTAGGTACAATAATAAATAAAGGAAATTTTTAGTCCGGACCTACAGGCGGGTACCCAAAGTTTATTGAGTTTTACAACCAACAGTAGCAGGTAAAATGAAAAATCAACAAATTATTGTGGAATGTACTGTATATGTGATGTTTCTAAATTAAACTTAATAATTAACTAGAAGCTCTACATTATTTACAAACCTGTGAATCTTGCTAATAATTTTGTTTTTAATTAGTAATTCTCTTTGGTAGTTAATACCCATATTAAAGTCAAATGATACTTAAGTACTTTTTGATTAAATATATTATCTTTTTGTTACAGGAAAGGGATTATAGTCCGTTAAGTACTCCACATGGACTTTCTGTCAAATCCGATGCCCCTGCATCAGCATCAGAAATATCCACTCCCAGTAAGAGACTGTTTCTCAATGGCGATACCCCACGTACTCCCACTCCATTTAAAAAGGCTCTAGCTGATCTTGAAAAGAAGTCTGGACCGATAACAAATCTTCCTGATACACCTTCTTCCAGGTTAGAAGATATAACTGAAATTATGAAAAAAGATCAGGATAGTTCACAGTATGAGACTGATACTAGCATCGCCACATCTGCAGCAGTAAGTATATTAAATATTATTAATAAAAAGTCAGATTAAAAAATTACTTAATAGAATATGCATTTTTAAAAAAAAAAACTTACCCAAAAAACATATTTTTAATAAAACTAAAATTAAAAGATGTTCAATAAAAAAAAACTGATTAAGTTGTTTAAAGATATGCTATGAAAACCGAACGTGTTTTCTAATATATGAAGAAGTCTAACGCTTATTATTAAATATAAATAAAAACTATTGAATCATTCTATGATAATTATATGTACCGGGGTCCAAATAAGAAAGGACGCCGGTTGTATCTCAGAAAATGTTTATCGCAGCGTTGGGGAAAAATATTTTTAGTACAAGTGGTCAAGAGAAATAGCCGGAAATTATTTTCAAGTTTCTGAAATGGCCGCTAGGGGGCGTAACTGCAATCTTGAATCTAAAAAAGTGATGTTTCTGTGAATTTTGCTATATTAACCTAACAAAAATATACCTGATTTGTAAAGTCGAGGATAATTTGAACCTTTTTTGTTTGACAATTTTTGCTGTATCTCTAAAAATAAAGTGGTGGGGAGTATTTAAAAGTTTCCGTAAAAATCACCCTGTATCTTCGAAACGGCTAGGCCGATTTAAAGAAACTTAGACTAGTTAAAAAGAGCTATTCTTGGGCAATAAATGTTATATTATTTGAAGTTTCGTTAGTTTCACATGTCGCCGCTAGAGGGCTTTTTTTTTAATTCCAACAGAAATGGTTAATTTTTTCAAAAAACAAATGCATTGGTATGTTTGTTTTTTCATAAAAAAAGTGGTAAATGAAGCTTAAAGAAGCTTGCGAAAACCATACCTCGATATCTTGTTCCTTACCTAAAATTTAGGCCAAAGAAAATTTTATACGTCAATATCTCAAAAACTATAAGAGCTACAAAAAAATTATATAACATAAATTGTATTTTTACGGAACCTTTAATTTGGGTAATATAATCTTTTCGCCTAAATGCAATACTTTACGAATTATAATCAATAAATCGAATTTTCAGGATTTTTTTAAGGTATACCCCTGGAATTCGATTTTTTTATTATAACTGGTAAAGTATCGCATTTAGACGAAAAGATTATATAACCTAAATTAAAGGTTCCGTAAAAATACATTATTTATGTCCCATAAAAGCTTTTTTAGGTTTTATAGTTCTTCAGATATTGACGTATAAAATTTTCTTTGGCATAAATTTTAGGTAAAGAACAAGATATCGAGATACGTTTTCGCGAGCTTGTTTAGGCATTATTTAGGTACTTTTTATTGAAAAAAATATATATACTAATGCATTTAATTTTTTTGAGAAAATTAACCATTTCTGTCGGAAAATGGAAAAAAGCGGCGACATGTAAAACTAACTAACCACAACTTACAAAACTTCAAATATTATAACATTTATAGCCCAAGAAAAGCTCTTGTCAACTAGCCTAAACTTGTTAAAATCGGCTTAGCCCTTTTGAAGATACAGAGTGTTGTTTACGGAAACCTTTAAATACCCCCCACCACTTTAATTAGAGATACAGCAAAAATTGTCAAACAAAAAAGCTTCAAATTATCCTCGACTTTAAAAATCAGGTATTTTTTTGCTAGGTTAATGTAGCAAAATTCACAGAAACATCACTTTTTTAGATTCAAGATTGCAGTTACGCTCCCTAGCGGTCATTTAAGAAACTTGAAAATAATTTCCAGCTATTTCTCTTGGCCACTTTGACTCAAAATATTTTCCCCAACGCTGTGCGATAAACATTTTCTAAGATACAGCCGGCGTCTTTTCTTATTTGGACGCCCGCTACGTTATACTTGAAAACTTTTTTTTATTGAACATCCTTTGATTAAAAATATAAAACGTTATAAAAATGGTGTAATATTTTGGGATAGATGACTCCTTGAGTACATATGGGCATTAATTTTGTTTTCGAGAGTTTTAAATTATTAACCCTTCTGATTGTTTGACTTTCTGATCTATCTTTTAGCTTAGATCTACAAAACGTTTAAATGCCATTTAAATTTTCACAAGGGACTTAAAAGTAGGTGCTTACTTTTAAAGCAGGTTACTTCAAAGAAGATTTTAATTATTTGATGTCAAGTGATTGTACTCCTAAAAATGAGTTTGGAATATAGGTCTGAAAATGGTCTAAAAAAAAGGGCAATTTAAAATTCAGTACATTTGTTATTAATTTTAATATTTAGGACACAATGCATAAGAGCAACTAGCTGAAAAACTTATATATTTACTATAGAATTAATAGCATTATTTAAAACTCTGGCATGCGGGGTTTTTTACTGCTTAGGAAAATCGCCGTAACCGGTAAAATTTCGATTTTTGTCGATTTACTATCTGGATTTAGTTTTTTTAGAAAATGTTTTTAATACTTTTTGATGTTATTTTTATGCAGTTTTTAATTTCAGTAATAAATATTTTATACCAGGTGACACAAAAAAAAATCTTCAAATCTTGATTACAAAATATGGTTAATTATTCCTAATATTGTACTACAAACGTGCTAAAGATTAAATTTATTAAACGGTGTTTATGTATTTAGACAAATCGATTTTTTTCATGAATTTTTAATACCATGTATGTTATCTACTAATCATTTTCGAACATAATATGTTTACATAAATGGCTGAGTTCAATATGTAGCGCTATGACTACCTGACACTAAAAAATAAACCAGTCCGATAATTGTTAAATTATAGATTTCTGTACATATGATGGGCGCGGCCAATTTTTATTTTTATATTTTTTGCTGTACATTCTCTATTAATGCTTTAGCTTACTTTTGGACTAAAGTTGTCATATCAGGTACTTGGTGTGTCGGTGACTGATATTTTTTATAACTACATAAATCAGGAACTTAAGCATAGTGTTTGTAATTTCTTTATTAGAAATTAGTGCTGCCTTAAAAGTTGGAATAATTTACTTAGTGTAAAGTGTAGGTTATTTTCATGTTTAAAAAGTGTTAATGCCTGTGTTGTTGTCTTGTGATAAATTGACTTTAAAACGTAAGTAAATATTTTTGAAATAATTTTAAATTATTTACCTCTAAACTAACCCGGGTAGCAAACATTACATAGTAAATCATACATTTACTTATAATCTAAATTATTACAATCAGCAAACATATGAGGCAGTCGCGCACAATTTTTACCTAAATTTTAAGGCAGTGCCTATTATTAAAGAAAATATGTTATATGTATTTCTGTTGTTTCCAACAAAGATTTATTTACTAATAATAATATTAATCTCTATTTAGATTTGCTTATACAAAATGCATCGTAAGAGATGTAGAAATTGTCATAAAATTTAATTGAAAATTTCAGCTTAAAAATACCTAACATAATTTAAGTTAAAAATAAGAACAAAGTCAAATTATCACACAACTGTTGAATAATTCTTTCGCCTCATAAAATGGGGTTACAAACAAAAATACTTTAACCTTTTTTTAAAAATATTACACCATTTATTTATGTGTATATACACAGCCCATATTACATTTTTAAAAAAATTTGTTTTTCAGAATGACAGTGGCTACTTAACTGGAAAAAGAAAAGCGGGAGGCTTGGCAGCTGGAAAAGAAAACATTTTACCAAATAAGAGGGTTAGGAAAGCACTAGGACCATCTTGGGCATCTACTTCCATGTCGTCCTGTGTTTCGTCAGATATGTCCTTTGTTGTAGAGACCCCAGTAAGTTATATTCTTTTTAATTTGTTGGTTAATTGGTATTATGGTATCTTTAAGATAGGTTAAAGGTCAAGTAACTTAGACACATTTTTATTTGATGTTAATAATTTATTGTAAAAAAAACAGGTTTAAGACTTTCATTGCCTCATATTTGATTACATTAAGTAATTTGTTTTTTATAATTTTATTATTTTTAAGCAAAAAAAGAAGGTATAAGTTGCAATATTAGAAAAAAGTTTTTTAAGGTGAGCCATATTGCTTATATAAATATTTTATATTTATACATTGGGTGTATGCAAAAAAACTATCAGATTACTACAGGACTTTGAGTAGAAATTATATTTACATCTAACAAGGAGACGGCACGGGCTTGGCGTCGGAGATTTGGCTCAATTTTTTTGTGGTGGTAGAGTGCACTTGGTATATCACAATATTAACATACTAAGGCGCACTATTAAGAAAATCCGGAAAAAAACATTTAAATTTTTTTTGTGTAGCATACGTACTTAAAATGTAACACCATTGTCAAAAAGCTATGTGGCTTAGGCGGTAGCGTTCCAGACTTCTAACCCGAAGGTTCCGGGTTCGATTCTGCTCCATGCCTTACTTTTTTGTATGTATTTAATTATTTTCAATATTAATATTCTTTAAAATACTTCTGAATTTTTTTTTAGTTTAGTAGTGTTTTTTTTAATTCACAAATAGAAAAAAGAAAATAAAATATTCTGAAGCCAATTTTCATTACATATTTATTTACATTATAATTATTTGCCAAAACCAGAGTGATAGTTATTATAGAAACATTCAAAACGTATTATTATAACACACGGGGTTTGTAAGGTAATCATTGGAAAACATCAGTACATCATTTACATTTATAAAAACGATTCTGTCAGTACATAGTTTTGATGTAAACTAATGTTACAATTATTTAATTAAAAAATTTGATATAAATAAATTTAAAAAATATTTTAAAGATTAATAATATTAAAAATAATTTATTACATGAAAAAAAAGTAAGGCATGGAGCAGAATCGAACCCAGAACCTTCGGGTTAGAAGTCTTGAACGCTACTGCCTGAGCCATTTAGCGATTTAAAAAAAAAAATAAATTTTCACTATATGTGCTACACAAAAAAAATAAAAAAATTAAAACGTTTTTTTGTCGGATTTTCTCAATAGTGCGCCTTGGTATTTTATTATTATGATATACTAAGTGCACTCTATCACCGCAAAAAAAATTGAGCCAAATCGCCGACCCCAAGGCCGTGCCGTCTCTTGTATGTAAACTAATGTTACAATTATTTAATTAAAAAATTTGATATAAATAAATTTAAAAAATATTTTAAAAGATTAATAATATTAAATATTATTACATGAAAAAAAAAGTAAGGCATGGTAAATCGACAAATATGGGTTAAAAATCTTGACTTTACTACTGCCTGAGCCATTTAGCGATTTAAAAAAAAAATAAAATTTTCACTATATGTGCTACACAAAAAAAATAAAATTAAAACGTTTTTGTCGGGTTTTCTAATAATTGCGCCTTGGTATTTTATTATTATGATATACTAAGTGCACTCTATCACCGCAAAAAAAATTGAGCCAAATCGCCGACCCCAAGGCCGTGCCGTCTCTTTGTAAGCCAAAAATTTTACTGCCAGTTCTGCTCTCAATCCTTTCTTAAATATTTTTCTCTTCCAACAGTTGCTGCCAATAAAATGTCTCAAATCATATTTCCAGTCAAGCAGATCTCCCTTACTCGACTCTTTTGGATTTCTTATGATAAGCGATTTTTTCCAGAAAGCTAGAAGCTTGTCATGTGCAATCTTTCTTCAAGAAAGGATCCAAAGTCCCTCTTTAAATTATATCTTTATACTGAACTTTTCTAACTTTTACCAAATCGGTACAGTAGTTTTCGAAGACTCAGTATCGACATCTGCTTTATTTCTTTTTCACATCACTGATCTTCTCACACAATTAATTCTATTCATAGTGCGCTTCACTCTAATAGTTTCATAAGCCAGTGTCTAAGCTCATTTTGAAGAACCAGCCCTGTGCAATGCAGATCCTTTACAAAGGATTAGGGGCACCAAAAATCTCCAAATTACTGCCTTAGTGCCAATTCTTATTCCTTACTTATAGGACGCCAAGTTCTGCAGAACAAAAAGTAATTTAATATTGTCACTGTTACTTCTGAGACTGATCTTAACTTGGATATACACATTATATCCATAGTCACTACAACTTCGAAAGAGCCATCGGATTCCTCTTGAATTATTATGAAGCAAGCCAAAAAATATTTCTGACTTTTTAATCTGTATTCTCTGTATATATCTCAAAACGAACTCTGCTTGGAATACCTTTCTCATATCTGTTCACAACTAACCAGAACTAACCCCACCTTTTCAACGGTTTCTGCTTTGAAGAATTAGCCAATGTAATTAGCAGCTCCTGATAGTATTTAGACATTAGGCCTTCACAAGAAAGATAAAAAATATCTGATATGTTTTATTTCCTAATATTAATAATTTAAATAAAAAATCGACTTATTGCTGCTTTTGCTATTGTCATTAATGCTGTCCAAACTTTTTTGATCAATAGGAAACCCGTATGATTATCATGGTATTTTTAACAAAAAATCAAAATCAACTTATTACTTTTTACTGAACACAATTTACCTTTTGAATATATTTAAAAATAATATAAAATTTAAAAGTCTTAACAAACTTTGCACAAAATCAAACATTTACTTTAATGCATGTATTTTTTGTTACAGAGTAAATCTCTTGGTGATGATACTTCGATCCTCTTCTCAACACCGCCATCTATAATGAAAGATTCTTTGGGAGTGTCAGCTCTGGATTACTCTGCGCCGCCCGGAGTAGTAAAGGTACATGGATGGTTCCCCTTTGGTGATATTTTCCCATCCTAATATTACTTTACCTAACTTTTTTTACCATTAAAAGTTTACCTTAGTACCTGCAACATTCCAAAATTTCCATGAAGAAATTTGATTTTCTATTTTTGCTTTTTGGTGTGTGCATCTGTTTTGTGCTGTATAGTTCCATTAAATTAAATGTGTTAAAAACCAAACTTATTTGGCTACTAAAATCTCTTGGTTTGGATGGTGCCGCTGCATAATCTTTATATTTTTATTAACATACCTTTCTCTAGTATGTGTTTAAATGCATAAAACATTTACACCAATGTTTCACACAATGCGTAGGTAGGGTCTTTATAACTTTTAACTGATTTTAGTTAAATGTAGGAAAAATATTTAGTTTATTTTTGAAAAAGAAATACATTAACCTACAGCGTATTTTGAAATTTTGACAATTTCAATTATTAATCTAAACTCTAAAACCATTAATTTAATGAAATCTTTATACCAATAGCGACATTATTAAAAACCAAGATTGGATCTTGTAAAAGGTTTTATACCAAATAGAACCAAAAAATTATATAACATTTAAGATGTTCAGTTTTTGTGAGTATTTCAATGTTTTGAAATATTGTGGAAATCTTTATTGTAATTTGAATGTGCATTGTCCTAGATATTGAGGATTTTTTTTTAATGCAGTATTTTTAAAAATAAAAAAAATTGTAGCTGTACAACCGCCAATAAAAAAAAACGTAAAAAAGTTCGTCATAATTAAACGAATGTTGTGCTTTAAATGAAAAGTTAAATTTTAAAGCTAATAAATATTATAATCATTCCAAAACATTGGTTCTGTGATATATTACAAATAATTTTAATCTTTTTTTCATGAACAAAAAAGGTAATAGCCTCGAATAAATTAATACTTTACCTTATAACCTTTTTGCAAACAATTCTAACTAAGAAAATGCTTGTACTTACCAAGATCCAATGTATTATTAATTTTTATTCCGTCTAGTCGATGCATACTAAACCGGTAAGCATTATGATTAACCAAAGCATCCTGAGTTTTCCCTCCCTACTCCTCATCCTTGATTGTAGCTTGAACACCATCGCACCGCAAAACCGCAAGTATTACATTTTATACTTGATTTATCCATTTTATTAATTTGATTTTAAGTATATAATTATTATTTTGTATTAAATACTGCGAAATCTTTTTTTTATTCCTTTATTATTATGTTTTTGTTATTTGTGTTGTTATAATAGGAAGGTATGAATATTCTAGGATTGTCTGGACACAAATTTAAGTCAGGTTATTATAAATCTAATTTATTTTAAAATGCCATTGGCTAGTGACTTTTGTTTTTAGATTTTTTTCTTCTAGTGTTGTAAATATAATTTAATTTGAAAATGCATACTATACCTCATTTTAGCTGTCAGTAAACATTGGCAAGTAAAAATGTTTGAAAAGTTTTTATGCTTCTTATCTTCACCAAGACAAGCCAAAGTTTTTTTGTTATTTTTTTTAATACACTCCTAAAGCTAGTCATTCAGTTTGTACTGGAATTGTTCTTAATTTTGTTTAAAATTTTCATATACGCTTTTTACCAGTGTTTCTTAATGATTACTTATCTATCAATTATGTCATATTTTAGGACAAATTGGTTTGGCTCTGGCCAAATCTAATATTAAAAATAATAGAAACCCGAACCAGAACTAACCAAAATTGTTAATTTTTTAGTAATAATTTAATTTTGTCTTGTAATTCGCATTTGGCATAATGTACATATATAGCTTTCTATATGCCTACACATCGCTAAATACCAAAAACAGTTTACCATATTGTTCTGTCATATATTTTTTGCTATAACTATGGTATATTTTAGAATTGAAAGAATAAAACATTCGATTTAGATGTAGGGTACTTAATTTAAAATTTAGGGAAAACCTAACGTCATAACATTAAAAAGACCAATGTTTTCTTTATTTTTTCTTTTGGTCTTAAAATTATATTCTTTATAATTCTTTTAAAAGGTATGTTAAAAAGAATTTTCAATTTGCAGTTTCATAGGCCTATTCAATAATTATTTCGAAACTCAATTAAGATGGATAGTTGGAAAAATTTACTACAAAATGTGGTACGCAGTACCAATAGAAATTGGAATTTTATTATGGGAATCTCTAATGATCTACATTTGTAAAGTTGCTGTTGATTAAACTATAAATATTCTACAGCTTATTAAGTTTCCAAAACTCACACATACAAATGGTCTATAATATAAAATTGTGTTTGTATATTTTCTTAGGCTTTGACGAGTAAATGATCAAAACCTACCTGAGGAAATAATCTCTTTTTTTATGGTAATTTATTATTAAAAGAAAATAAATTATTTCAAAAAAAACGTAACAGTTTAGATTATTATAAAAAATAAAAACCACAAACACACACAACCTTTTAATTTACTTAGATTTATCTATGTTATGCTTATTTTTTATATTAAGACTTGGATTTTTCCTTGGCTTTATTAACATAAAAGCTTCACTTCCTTTAAAAGTGTTAGACAATCTTATGGATTCAATAACACCAAAATCTTGGACTTCCATTGTCTTTATTTGTTAATTGATACACAACGTTTCGGTTAGTGATGTATCTCCAACCGTTTTCAAGTGATAACTAACTGTTAGTTGTGGTTAGTATAAAAGCTTCATGTTTGACAACATTGCAGCCTAGCCTAGAAAAGAGTAAGTGGCTGGCAGTCCAGTATGAGAAGTAAACCTTAATGAAACAGTAATAAAAAGTTGCATTATTAAAACTAAAATAGGCAAATCTCCTTAAAAAATCAGTAAAGTTTGACTATTGGTTAAACCAATTTTGGTGTTGGTAAAACTACTTTTTACCAGTGTCCTAAAAAATCATCGAGATAATCTTCTGCCAACCTCGACACAAACAGTAGTTTGTAGGATTTCTTCTTGTTTCGTACACATCAAAACTTTCCCCCAAATATTCTTATTTCGTACAGATAATTAATTATTAGTTTTGTAACTGAGATAGGTTCCTGTCTCTGATGGTTCATAAAATGTGGTAAAATGAATTAAAACTACTTTTGTAACTAAATTTCACAATATTTAATGCTCACGTATAAGATGTGGAAATATAAAATATTTATTTAGATAATAATGATATTAAAATAATCTAATAATAATAATACATGTTTTAATTATCTACCTAAACGGAAAACTTTACTGTTCCTACTTTTAGTGATTTATTACGTCTAAAATACAATTGGGGAAAAAAAGCCGTTTTGACTAATAAGAACTTACCATGACCGACCAGAACTGAGGGCTTTTGAATTTGTCTAAATTATCCCTACGTTTGATTAAGCTAAGGTAGAATTGCGGCCTAAATGGAAAAGTTTACTGTTAGTGATCTATCACGTCTGAAATATAATTGGGGAAAATAAAAAGCCGCTTTAATGAACCAAAATAACCAAATTTGTCTAAATTATCCCTACTTAAAGGTTATTCCCAAAATTTTAATAATTTTTAATATGGTATTTATTTGGTTGGTTATTTGGGTCGTCACAATGGTCAGTGTATGAAAGGAGAAGCATAAAATTGATTAAATAATTCAGTGTACGAAACGAGACTATTTCAGGTAAATTTCTGAAGTGTACGGAACAAGAAAACACCGTTTGTAGGGATTCTTTTATTTTTTTGTGTATATTCGGAATATTTTATTAAATCAGTTGCTCTATGACTATTTTTTAGCACTGATGTACGATATAAAAATAATAATTTGCATTTTCCTACTACAGTTAGCAGATGTTCCTTAATACACTACTTTGTGTTCTACAAGTAAATCGGATGTTTTTTGACAATATCATAAGCATTTTTTAGGTGAATAATAGTCAACCCAATTTAAAAGTATTATTTTTGACCAAGTCAGAATATTTATTGCTTGTACTCGAATCAAAGATTCATTAAATGTATTTATTCTAACTTATTATAAATTTTACCTAATATATAATAATAAGAATTATTTTTAATTATAAAATATTGTTTTACATGATTTTAGTGTATGTCTTAATTTTGAAAGTGTTAAATGACATCCTAGAATATCGCGCTAATATTATTTGCGTTACCAAAATAGTAGCATATTGCTATACTTAATTATTGTTATATTATGTTTTTCTTATTCTGTAGATATACCTGCACTATGTTTATAAAAAATATATTTTTTTTAATTCCTTAAACATCTTAGCATTACATTGTTGCACTTTATTTTTTAGTTTTGGTTTTTTTTATGTTATATATAACTTTAATAAATAATAATATATCTGTGCTCTTTTGCCATTTGTGTTTAGAACAAACGAGGTTATTTTTTGCTTTTAGGGCCTATGAATGTGTAAATTTTTTTCAAAATTTTTGTATTTAATGTGTGAAGAAATACCTTTATTTTGTAAGCTTAAATTAACATGCATGTTTGGTGAGATCTAATCTAGATTAAATAAGACTTTTCCTTTCTATATTTTTTTGTGAATTAGGATATTAAAAATATTTCTTTTTTCTATACTAATAATATTAACACTCATTCGGCTTTTTTCTGCAACAAAACTAAAAAATAAAAATATTGAATATGGGAAGGTATCGTTACACAATTTTTGCATGTATATTTGCTTTAATATTTAGTGAATTAAGTTTGTAGACATTGAATCACTAAATTGAATCTTGGCAGTTTTTTAATAATTTTTGATATCTTTACTAACTTTTTAATACATTTTTTAGATGTTACTAAAATTTAGTGGTTCAAGTAAAAAATATAGCTTGTATGTTTTGCCTCTAATTGTAAAACTGTGTTATGTGTAAAAAATGCAAAATAAAGGTATTTGCAATTATTATCTTTTTGTTTTTATTTTTTAATTTTTGTCCTTACCCTTTATTCTCAGCCACTAACCAAAAAGCTTAGCTGCTTTTTAATTTTTTTATCGTAATTTATTAGTTCTTTTTAAAAACCAATTAATACAAAAATTTTGAATAGTCATTTTAGGTGTTGGCAAAAAAATTACACAAAAATATATACAGGGTTATTCATTTTAAAGTAAACGGGACTTTATTTTTGATCTTCACTGTACTTTTTTAAAAAACGAATATAACCATTTTGTGTATTTTTTTCCGTAGAATTTAATAACCAAATCAGAAAAACATTTGAAACAAAAACAAAAGAGTTACAGCACGAGTGACGTATTTTTTAAATGGAATACCCCATATATTTTTATATCAATAGATAGAGGGAATTCGGTGATGTAGGGGTTGCTGGGTTTATTTCCTGCTGTTCTGCTGCAATTGTTTAAAAACTGCATGGTACTATAAGGATAGTTTCACCTGAAAAAACCTGGCTGCCACAGGTCACAGGTGCCTATTTGTCAATGTCAAGAATTTTAAAAATATGTTTATTACTTTTTGGAGTAGTTTTATAATGAGTTTTTCATCAGAAGAACGGTTTTAAATTATCTTATATGCTAAAAATGATATAACTATTAATTAACCAAGCAGCAAAATTACAATAAACGGAAAAAATTAAAATACAATACGAGGTAAAATATGGTGGTAATAAGAACACTTGTAACAAAAAATTATAATATTACTAATAATTTAAAAGTTCTTTATGACCCCCGTTATTTTCGAAACATGAACTATAACCCCTCCTTAGCCTTTCTAAGCTCGCCGATATTATTTGAGGTTCTTGGTTAAGACCAACCAATTTCATTTACAATTTTTTATCTCATTTCTTCCGTGTTTGTGTTCCATTTTGGTAAACGACATTCTTTAAGTGACCCCATAGAAAAGTGTCCAAAATTGTAATATCTGGACTATTAGGTGACCATCTAATAGTGCCATAACGTCCAATCCACTGATTGTATCGGCGATTGAGATACTGCACAACTTGACGAACAGCATGGGGCGGCGCTCCGTCTTGTTGCCAAATTATCTTGCGATACATTTCGAGTGGAAATTCTTCTAAAATGTCCTCAATATCGTTTGCAAGAAGATTGAGATATCTTTCTCCAGTTAAGGATCCCTCATAGAATATTGGCCCGACAATTCTATTGTGAAGCACACCACACCAGACATGGTGTGGTGTGCTTAACCCTTGGTATTTAATCTCTTGAAATTTCCTGGGATTTTATCTTGCCCAGCTGTGCGTATTGCGTCGGTTAAACATTCCCGATGTAGTGAACGTAGCTTCATCCGTCCAAAGAATCGTTTGAAACAGGGTAGGATCGTTATCTTGTTCATGGATTAAAATTTGGGAAATATATTGAAAGCGAAGTTCCTTTTGTTCACGTGTTAAATGCTGCACTGGAAGAACGTGATATGGAAGATACTTAAAATTTTTCAGTGTTCTCTGAACCGTCACCTAGGTTACTCTTTTTCTTGCAGGGTCATACGTCAAGTCTCTAACTGCGTCAGTAATTGACTTCATGGAATTCAAAGTAAAATAATTTAGAATAGCTCGATCCCGGTTTATTTTTCTCATTGTAGTCCTTTTTCTAATATGTAACGATTTTGTTTCTTCAAATAAGACTTTCAGTTTTAAAATCGTTTTTACTGATATATTTCGGTGGAAATTTGCAACATATATTTGTTGTGTTTTCCTGGCGTTTTCTCCACATTTATATTAGAGAGTTATAATTTGAAGCCGTTCTTCTGATGAAAACCTCATTATAAAACTACTCCAAAAAGTAATAAACGTATTTTTTAAATTCTTGACTTTGAGAAATAAGCACCTGTGATCTGTGGCAGCCAGGTTTTTTCATGTGAAACTATCCTTGTAGTATCATGCAGTTTTTAGACAATTGCAGCAGAACCGCAGAAAATAAACCCAGCCACCCCTATATCACCGAATTTCTCGTGAAAATCTCTATCCATTGATATAAAAATATAAGGGGTATTCCATTTAAAAAATACGTCACTCGTGCTTTTTTGTTTCAAATGTTTTTTTGATTAGATTATTGAATTCTACGGAAAAAAATACACGAAATGGCTATATTCGTTTTTTAAAAAAGTACAGAGAAGTTAAAAAATAAAGCCCTGTTTACTTTAAAATTAATAACCCGGTAAAAATAATCACGAATATTTTAAATCCATAAATCTAAGTTTTTCTCTCTCATAAAACGAGATATAAAATACTGACTTTGTTTGACCTAAAAGAAAACATTTTACGTCGATAGATTTTTTATAACGGAAAAGAACTTTTTAATATGCCATAATTAATACTTAAAACTGTCTTTTAATATAATTTTTGAAGTATTTTGCACTAAATCAGGTTATATATTTGTCTATCTAATAATCATAACAAATTAAATATGATCTGTACTAAAAATCCTTGGGTTCCCAGTTTGTTTGCTCTTTTTAAAATTTTAATATTATTGATGCTGAACAACATTTTTTACATTACTTTAAAAATAACTCTAAGTAAATTATTGTCTTAAGGTCGCAAGCCGGATTAGGTCTGGTGGGTATTTGTTACTTATCAAATGTAAGGTGGAATTATGCAGACAAATTTAGTAAAGAGAACTTCCGATTTTTGTTAAAAAAAAACTAATATTTTTCTGTTTCTAAAAAAATACACTTTGTCTTTCATTATGGTCAAAAAACTGATATTAAATTTTAGAAATACTACATTTTTATTTCTTTATTTTATAATTCATGTTTACTAAAAACGGAAAAAAAGAAAAAACAACAATAAACAACGTATTTTTTAACGTCATATAAATTTTAACTTTACGGCTCGTTAATAACGCTAAAACCTCCAGCTAGAAGCATCTAAAATAGAATCATATACTTCACCTCAAACATAAAAGCGGAATGACTCATCCCCCAATGATCCGGTTCTAAATTTTATAGTCAAATTAAGATTGCTTAGCTAATAAATGTCCTATCATATTAGTTTTCAGAACGTTGCCAATTGTATGAGAAGTAAAAATACTCAAGTTTTGCTAACGTATATACACTATAAGCTCATATATTATGTTATAAGGTATTATTTGTATTCTTTTCTTTAGCCTTTAAGTCCTAACTAACTTAAATCACATTTATTGTAAATTTACTGCTTTAACGAAACGAAATTATTTGCAAGTATGGCATGATTGCTTCAACCATACTTTTTTCAGTGTTTATTCAATTCTTGGTATCACTTATTATAGGTCAGGCGCGTGATTGCTATGTATACTTATGTTGTATTAATTATTTGCTGATTTGGTAATTGTCTCGAAAGTTGCCTCCTCTCCGATTTTAACCAAATTTGGTATACGGGGGTTTTTTGGGGCGCTGATTACGAATCTGCAAAAAAAAAAATTTCGGCAACGTTTCGTTTACGAGATATTCATCATCAAAGTTAAAAATCAAACTAACCTAATTTTCACTACATTCCCCCTTCTTTTTGTACACAATTCTTGATTGTTACACTAAAGTGACACACAATATTTTATAAACACCTTTTAAAACCTTGTATTTATATTTATTTTACACCTTTTTTCCATTAAATTGCGAACTCTTAAGTTCAAAGGCAGCAGCCACAATTGTTTACAAAAAGCCTAGTGTATACATGGTTGCCTACACGTTGCGGCGTGTGACAGTGGAGGTTTGCAATTAATATAAAAACTAGTTTCTAAAAGGTGTTTGTGAAATATTGTGTACCAATTTGGTGTAAAAATCAAGAATTCTGTGCAAAAAGAAGGAGGAATAGTGTAAATAAGGTTAGTTTGATTTTCAACTTTGATGATGAATATCTCGAAAACGAAACGTTGCCGAAAAAATATTTTTTCAGATTCATAATCAGCGCCCCAAAAAACCCCCGTATACCAAATTTGGTCAAAATCGGAGAGGAGGCAACTTTCGAGACAATTACCGCTGATTTTTTGAGTAGTTTTCATTAAATATCTCTCTAATTTCTATTCCGTTTGATTATCTGGTTAACACCATTCCGGTCACCCTTTAAAAGCTGGTCGAAAACAATGGGTTTAAATAGGAAAAAAGAAAAGTTGGTAATCTTTTAAATTATCTTCTAATTTGTTTACCTATTACGCCCATTCCATTGTAGACATTCTTTCCTAACGTTTACTTAAGTAATTTGTCCACATAACTTCACTTACATTTAAACAATGCATTTAACTGCATTTGCCGACTTTACATTTGACCGTAACTTCTAAAAAAATCTTTGAAATGAATGTGCAGTCAACCTTATATTAAAATTGTGTCAAATTCTTAAAGTGTAATTTAATAATCGTTTTTTTTTTAGCAGAATATAAGTGTCATTATTCTTTAAGGTTTACTGACATTAAATGACCAATATGGTATTATAAAAAGATTTCAATAGAGCCTTTAATTTGTCCATTTTCGATTGAGAAAAATATCTAATAAATAACTGGTTACTTACTTTTTGAACCAGTAGATTTTAATTCTTTTGTTATAACCATGGTTACAGAACTTTTAAAAAATGGATGTTTTGTTGTAACTATGGTTACTGACTTTTGGAACCAATAATGCTATACATTTTTGATTCGGGTGTTTTTCTTAATTGAAAATAAACATATAGAAATCACGGCATAGAAATAGACTACTGGTAAATTTAAATAGCTAAATAATAATGTTTTTACTTTTCAGTGATTAATAAAATATATTTATCTCTTGTATGTTCGCAAAGGTGTAAAATATTGAAAAATACCACCACTTGAAAACACATTTATGTAACGGACTATAAAATTTTAAAACTAATTTAGTACATAATAAAAATGGTTAATCGGAGTTTTAAAGCATATTATTATACACTGTGTTTTTACAAGCATGGATGTTATTAAGCTTTGAAACTTAGATACAGTGTTAAAAGTGCGGATGTCCACAAAAAATGTTATAGTCCCTAGAAAACAACTAGAATACATTTAAAAAACCAACAACTTAAAATACTATGATTCCAAATAGTGTAATGCATTCTTTGCTAAAAAACTGCTAAACTACAAAATAATGGAGTGGAAATCGAAAAAAGTTACCAAGGTTTAATTATTTAAGTCGGTGTCTTAAAATATTGTACCTTAATGTACATTTATACTAAAACACTAAGGAATCGTATTTATATCTCAATTACGTGGCTATAGACGAATAGAAGACCTGTTTTTAGAATATTTTTACCTGATTTTTAGGACATAAGTAACCCTGTAATTTGTTTGCTCTTTTTGGAAAACACTTCGTGCCATTATTCTCCTTTTAAATTATGTGTCAAAATATCTAGCTGAATTTTTTATAAAACCTATAAAATATATTTAAAAAAAAAAGTTTTTTTCTCCGCCTAGTTAAAACAAATGTGATAAAAACTTAAGTTTATTGTTTTACTATTGGTTTACATTTTTTTTTCTATTGTTAAATTTAGTATATAATAAAAGATCTATGAATTATTTTATCAGTATTTTATAAGTCTCGTTTGTTCTAAACCATGTCCAGTACATCCATGCTTTAACCTGCTTGCATATAATTTCCTACTATTTCTAATGCGTCCCGTACATACCAAAAAGAGTTTTTTATATCTCTTCTGTGGTAGTAGTGTAGTGTTGTATTGTTGTCCTTGTCTCTCAGCTTGCTTCGGCTATCAAGTCACCCGGTAGTACAGACTCGGGTCAGGAGCGCAGCACTGCAGCCAAGCGGATCACTTTCGAGGAGGCACTGCCCAGAGCTCCTAAGGTGAGAAGCTCTATCTCCAAGGTTATTGATAGAAAAACTAAAAGCTCTCATAAATAACACAGGTCAACCTTTGATCTACGCGGGAACGCCGAAAGCGGTTAGGTGCTACTAGATTTTTTAGGGTCGCTGATTACGATGAGAGGGTCGGTTAACCTCCATCACGTCAGGTTCAAGGTCATTTGAAGGTCAAGTAAAGAAAAATAAAATCGGAAAAATCTAAAAAAAAAAATTAAGCACATGTTTTCGAGGTCGCTGAATCCGAATCTGGCGTTTATTTACTCTTTGAATCTATCCTAGACGTCAGCCAAGGTCATTTTGAAGTGTTTTTGGGATAAAAATGGTAAATACGATTTGAGGTCGACGAATCGGAATCTGAGGTCAGTTAACCTCCATAAGGTCAGGTTTAAGGTCGTTTAAAAGTCAAGTAAAAAAAACAACGAATAATCTAGAAAAATTCATGCATATGTTTTTGAAGTCTTATGGTACGTTTCCTATGGGGCGGCTGACGCACGCGGCTGTCGCGCAGCTTCTGACGCAAACGACTGACGCCAGTACACTCATTTCCTATGAAGTGTAGACGCGAGTGATCTGCTGTCAAAAAGGTACAGTGTTCTGAAAAAAGGTGTGAAAACAAAAAAATATTTTTATTGGTTTTACTACCTATTAGAAGAAATTGTCGACGAAGAAATTTTACTGAAAAGTATGTGCAAAGAAAATGAACAAGTTCATCCATTACTTAAAACCAGAACTGACGAAGGCTTTTTTCAAACTTCAATAAATAGAACTTTATTGAAAGATGAAGAGAAACGGATAAATAAATTGTCACATATGCGTCAGACGCTGTGCGGCAGCCGTGTGCGTCAGCCGCCCCATAGAAAACGCACCTTTAGATGACTTCTGAAATAGATCCAAAGTGTAAATAAACGCCGGATTCAAATTCAGCAACTTCAAAAACATATACAATAATTTTGCCTATGAATTTTCTCCACTTGACCTTCAAATGACCTTGAACATGGCCTTTAGGAGGTTAACTGACTTCATTCCGATTTGCCGACCTCAAACTGTATTTACTTTTTTTATTCCAAAAACACTTTGTCTGTGTCGAATTCGGGTTTAGCAACTTCCAAAACATACATTAATTTTTCCGATGGTTTTTTCTTCACTTCACCTTCAAATGTCCTTGAACCTGACCTGATGAAGGTTAACCGACCCTCTTAGTGTAATCAGCACCCCAACAACACTAGTAGTATTTTACTGCTTTCGGCGTACCTGCCTAGATCCAATGTTGACCTGTGTAATCATTTAATTATTTTCTCAGCTATCCTGTTGTAATTTTTCGTCATGATAAAACTTTAAAATTAGGAAAAAGTTTTTATCCTAAAAATTAATATTATTTTTTATATAAAACCATATTATATAACCAATTTTTAATAGGTATTGATTTTTTAAAATATTTTTTCTTTTTCACAGGGCACTAACGTGGTTTCTATTTATGTTTAATTGAATAAATGCATAACTAACAGGTGCAAGCACAATTTTATTTCAGAAGAAGAATGTGTTTATCAATGTGTTTTTTTTTTTAATGCTTTAATGTCTGTGGCTAATCTCGATACCATCCTTAATTCTTTAAATTTGGTATTTTTTACAGTGTGTTTCAAAATTAATTAAGATGTTAAAAATTATTAAGATGACTTAATTTTACTCCGGTTAGACGCAGAACACAAGAAAGTCTAAAACAGAATGGGTTGATACCTATAATATGTGACATGTATCAACCAATCACAGCCAAGTCACAACTTAAAAAGAGAAGAATCGTAAAAGTTCATGAATTAAAAAAGAATTCATGGACATACCTGCCAATGTTGCCAATTTAAGAAAAATCAAATTATTAACTACAAAACATATATTCCTTACTTGGATACAAAACATTATGCTGCCATTTTTTGGCATATATCATTAATTTAAGTGTTTTTTTTTTAAATTTCTGTGGTGGTAAGTGATGATATTTTGTTCTAGCCCATAATTTAGTCAGCATCTGGCTATGTGATACTTGTCTTGGTTTAGTGAAAAATAAAAAATTGCTATTTGTTTGTCGTCAGCAAAACTTATTATTACTTAAATTTAGACGTACGCAAAGATAATACTACTACGGATAAGCTAAACCATTCAATGCTATATTTTTGATACCCCTAATGGACTTTGGCCAACGCGAGCCGATGTCCATCGAGATATTTTCGCGCTATGCATTTCAATCCTTGAACGAAAGTTAAACAGTGTTGCCGGCAGGCCTTTACTATTGGCGTGATGAAACGCGACTAGAAAATATACAACCCGTTTAGCCGCCCGTTTTCGCTACTTCGTATTCCGAATAAGGTACAAGCGAAAGACATTGGCAACGTCGCGCATGGTTTCGTACCTCGTTTCGCTGGGGCAGGGGTTACCGACTTAATATTATTCGCATTTGCGGAAGCATTGATATGTCCGAACTGATTCAGAGCGCCCCATTTAAATGAACCATCTATCCATAGTAGTATTATCTTTGATCTGGGTTAGAAGAATGGTCATTGGTGTGAAATCGTATTGTTTAATTTACAAACTGGATGTTTGTGTTTCTAACGTTCGATTTATGGTTTAACTTTTGTCAATGGACCATTTTCACTTTGGTTAATGTTTATCTACTCTTGGTTTATGTTTATTAAAAATTTAAAATAAAATAAATAATGAAAATACTTATTACCATGCTGCGTTTAGACTTTTATTAAAATTTTACTGCTGCTAATATTTGTATCAGTGGGCGAATCAAAGGAGCAATCCTATTCAAAAGATAAAACTCAGTCATAGGGATGAAAAGTTATCGTGTATATCAAAAATATTTTCTATATTTATGTAAATAATAACCACGATTTAGCCCTACCTGTATATGTTATAATATGGTGTATGAAATGGCAGTTAAATTTGTTTTCCTGTTGGCTTCAAACACCAAAATTCGTTATTCTCTGATATGACTAGTTAGTACATGTATTATTACCAGCAAACAACGTAATAGCCATATTATTACAGTATTCGATTAAATATTCAGTCATTTTCTTTAATTCCTAAATCCGTTTTACTTTTATAGCGTAATAATCATTTTCAAAGTTAAAAAATATTCTTAAATAGCATTTAAATGTTTTTTTTATCGATATCAAGTAATCACTTTGATTTCTTGTACTATGGTTGTAGTTTTTGCCTAAAGGACTAAAGTAATTTATGTATTTATAAGGTTCAACTTAAAATTAAGTTTTTATCTAATTTTTATTTTTCTTAGATTGACAGACTTTGGGCTGTAATTGCTTGTGGCCGTACGCAAGATCAGCTGGACCTGACCGAAAAAGCTCACAGATTTTTAAAAAGTAATGGTTTAAAACCTAGATCTATAAATTTTTAAGTTATTGCAATACGTTATACCTATGTAAATATTATATTCAAAGCTAATGATAAATGTATTTTAAGGTTAGATTCCTCTATGGGGTCGTCCATTAATCACGTGAGGCTCGAAAGAGGGGGGGGGCTTCGACAAAAATCACGAAATATCACAAGGAAGGAGGAGGTGTAGTGAGATATCACATAAATTTATTTTGTCGTTAAACAACCGAAAAGCGGCGTGTGAGCTAGACTCGCCGTGGACCGAGGACAATGTGCATTAAATGTTCATATATCAGTGCAATTATAAGTTTTTTACATGATTACACCTTTCCTTTATTATTTTTATGCTAGTCAAAAACAATCTGCATCCTTAATATTTGTTTGGATATTTTTATCACGGTCCTTAATTTTCCCGAATTGAATTAGAGAGGTACTTACCTGTAATTAAATTTATATTCTAAATTTTTTTAAGATACTTTGTACAAAAAAATACACAAGATTTCGGATGGTTAGTCTTAAACCTCACCACATATCACCAGGGGTTCAGGTGGAGGGATAAAAATATGCTTAAAAACATTACGTAATAAATGGATGATCCCTATCTAATAGACGAATAGTAGTTTTAATATAATATAAAGATGCAGAAAAGGCCACGAAAGTTGAGCAAGTATCGATTTTATATTTTTAGCAAGTTCTTAAATCATTCATTTCTTTTAGATTTAAACCTTATTACATCAAAATTTCGTTTAAAAAATTGTAATAAAATAGAATTGATTTTCCTGGCTTTTCTGTCTAACAAAAAAATCCTATTTTGTTTCAGTTTATTTTAAACCATCCCTAGTAAAATAATATAATATATTAGATTGTAAAACTATAATTTTAATTATATTATTGTTGAATTTAGGTAGAAATTAATAATGTACAGTAACGACAATTGGACTATACTAATAGTAGAAGTAAATTGCACAAAGTGCCAGTGCCTAATGCTATTTTCTTTTATAAATATAATTTTTATTTAGTTTTGTTCAGGTTCCTTGTCTCAATGCACCATTTAAAATATAACATGTTAACATTACAAAATAAAATGGAACCCCTATTTTATGTTTTGTAAAAATCATATAAATATGGTTTTTAGTTATTTTCGTTAGGATTTAATTCGTGAATGCACCCTTTAAAATAAAATATATTTAATACTGTTGCAAAATAAATTTTTGCAGTTATGTTATTTTTAAAGTTCTCATACTTTATGCCCTGTAATACCTAACTATATAAATATGGTTTTTATTTAGGTTTGTTAGGACTCCATGCCTTGGAACAAAATTAAAAATACAACATTTTGCAAAACTTCACAGAATAAGATTAAGATTAAAGTAAACCGATTTTAAGATATACCATATTTTGTGCCCTATGATAAGTATGTGGTTTGTATTAAATTCTGGTTAGAATTCGGTGCTTCAGTGCACAATTTAATATAAAACATGTTTTAAGACATCACATAATACCATTTTATAGTGTGTTATCCTATTTCTGATTTTTCGAACATAACAGAGGTAAATAAATATATTTTTAAATATCTCTATTAATCTCTCTATAATCTTCAGAAAACATTAAAATCAGAACTTCAGGATTTTGGATTTTTCGAATATCTCCAAAATTATTAGGATATATTCCAATTGTAAAATTGCGTTTTCGTAAACACTAATTTATTTAACTTTGCCTCAATTTAACCTTTTTTATCTAGTTTTCGAGATACTAATGGTGCAACTTATATTTGATACAACTGTACCTGTTCTTTTTATTTGATTATAAACGATTAAAGGGTCGCGTTTAGCAGAATGAAGCAATCACTGGTTTTCTGCAAAACGCGCACTTTCCAGAATGATCAGCTTATGAACTTGCAAAGCTACCGAGCGGTAGTCGTGTAAATAAAGTTGCTTCGCTATGTGTAGTGATTACTTTGATATATCGGTTGTCAATAATAATAATTTAAAATGTCAACCAGGCATTTAGTAAGAGAAATTCCCGATAAACATACTTATAGATACAAATACAAATAAGTGACAAACCTGAAAGAAAATTAATGAAAACCATTAATACCTATAAATATAACAATTAACGCGTTCCATGTTTCATTTGCAGAAATACATTCTGATAAACGCCACCATTATAATCTGCATATACCTTTAATGACAACACCTAATTCATTGTCTTTTTCAGTTTTTTAAATATATTTTTCTGTCTGTATACCGGGTGACACAGCGAACATATGTAACAGCCCATAACTTTTTTATTTTTTAGAATTTACTTTTGAAATTTGGGTGATGCACCTGTCATAAGGATACGGTTTTAATGACTAAATAAAACAATTTTTTCACTTTCGGTTTAACCGGAAGTAACTCTGAAGTTAAAATTTTAAGTAGCACCCTGTATATATTTTTAGCTACCTGATCCGCCTCAAAATTCTTTTCTCAACCATGTGTCACACTTGTCATTTGATTTCAAAATGGCTGCCAAAATCGATTTTTTTCCCAAAATTTTAGTACGCCATGACGTGACAATTACAAATTATCAGCATGTAAAAGGCATTAAGATGTGAAAAATAAGACGTGAAAATATTTGTGATTTTGTTACTTTTTATTCAATTAATAAGAGTTAGGAATAAAGGTTATTTTAAAAAAATTTAGAGTTTTTTTTGTTAACGCTTAATATCTCAAAATCCTAAAAAGAAAACTTCAATTTTTATTTATTTAAACTCCAGATCAAACATTAACTATTTCATATAATTTATCAAAATTGGTATACATATCTGCATTGATTCGCAAATCCTTATAGTAAGTATAAGTACAGGTACCAATAATGCGCCAAGTGGGCAGTGTAATAAGCATAACGATAACAATAATGGTAAACATATCATGAAATGAAAAGACAATTTTTTGGTACAAATTTAAAAAAATTAATTGTTAATTAAACCTATAACACAAAGGTGAACTAAACATTATTATAGGAAAATATAGATATGTATAATTGTGCGTTTTTAATAAAACAGTCAGTTTTTCATACTAGTTCTGATAAATTATATAAAATAGTAAATGTTTGATGTAAAGTTACATTAAATAAAAATTGGAGTTTCCTATTTTGGATTTTGAGATATTAAGCGTTAAAAAGATACATTTCTAAAATTTAACCTCTATTCCTAACTCTTATTAATAAGATAAAAATTAGCAAAATTACCAATATTTTTACACCTTATTCTTCACATCTCAACGCCTTTTACATGCTAATAATGAAATCATGGACTACTAAAATTTTGGAAAAAAAATCGATTTTGGCAGCCATTTTAAAATAAAATGACAAGTGTGACACATGGTTGAATAGAGAATTTTAAGGCGGATCAGGTAGGCCAAAAATATATACAGGGTGCTATTTAAAATTTAGCCTTACTTTCGGTTAAACCGGAAGTGAAAAAATTGGTTCTATTTAGTCATTAAAAGCGTGTCCTCAGGACAGGTGCATCACCAGAATTTAAAAAAAAATAATTCTTATTAATAAAAAAGGTACGGGCTGTTACATGTCCGCTGTGTCACCAGACATATTATAAACTGGAAGATAATATTAATTTAATAAACAAAAAAAAATAATAATATATAATTTACCTTTTTTTGAGGTATAATCTTTTTTTAAATGCTTATATTGTATAACTAGTTTGTTAAAGAGGTTGTCTTTTTTATATTATAATTCAGTATAAGTATTTAACACTAATTAATTTATTAAGCTAGTTTTATTTATGTCACAAGTCGACAAGCCAAGTACAAAATAGCACATACAGCTTCTAATAGTGTAATATAAAAAAATAGATATAGCCTTATCTTTCAGTAAACAATATTATAGATTTATAATAGTGTGCTTTAAAAGCATTTTAATTTAGTTATACATTTTATTGTCTACCTATATTGTATAAAGTGTTTGTTCAGATATATTATTTAATAAAATATACCCATATTACAAAAGATGTTTTAAATTTATTTGCAAAAATATATTTTCAATATATGTTTGATATTAATAAGGTACTAAATAGAGTCCAAATGCGATTTTGGCTTATTTTAATATTTATATCTTTGGTAGATGAGCACCAGATTCAAGGTCAATTTATAAACCCTAAAGCCGGAGTCTCATGCATCCGATTTCCGACGATCCGATCATCCGAAAGTATTTTGATTCGTCAGAACATTGTGGCGCCACAATGTTCCACCACCTAGTCCTAAATTACACTGACGATAACAACGGTTTATTGACAAAAAAGTGTAAAGAAGACTACTCTATTTCTGGATAACAAACAGACCTAAAGCAAGCCAAACGCACATGGCTTAATACAAAAGAAAAACAGTAGATTAGAAGTAATATTTAGCCCTGCCACTGTTTGACTCGACCGCACCTGACTTGACGATACCCACGCGACACGACATCATTCGAGATGACGATTAATTGACTAACAATATCAAGATAGTTTTGTTTCTAGGATATTAGCTTTACTAATAAAGTAATAAAGTTTAAATAACCCGCATAGAAAACCAATACCATCCATGGTGCCTTATATTTTTGAAAAGAGAATTTAATATACTATCTTTTTAGATTAAAATATACAGGGAGTTCTATTTAAAAAATTAGTTAGGTTTGATAGCTTTTTTACCTGACCCCGTACACTTATTCTAAAAACTGCAGATTTTTTAACCATCATTATAAATAAACTTTTGTATAACATTTTTCTGTATATCTCTTAACTAAGAAAATATAGGGTCATTCTAAAATTGATTATTTTTGTATTTTTCCATGTAGCTCTTAAGCGAGCGAAAATTTTCAAACTTTAATTTTACCATTCTAAGTTTGACCCAAAAAGAGCACATGTCGCATACCTATGTTACTTTTTTGATAGCACTAACAATTACGGATATACCTCTTTAAGTGTCGAAAATAGGACACCCCGTGCGTATTTAATATCTAGTAGACTTGAATAAATTTGTTAAAAAGTTTTCCTATTAGTCAATATTGTTCGGCGATACCTTATGGGCCCTGCATGTGATAAATAAGTTTCCGGCCCTTAAAATTGCTTCAGTACGCGCCTGCAAACGCCTAGGAGGTTAAAAATCCTTGCATCCAAAAAATGGGCGAAAATGTCAGTAGTATATTTTTCCCTAATAATATTATATAGATAAAATGATTAAAATTCTCTAGTATACAATGATGACGTCATTTCTGACGTCACTATACCTTCCCAAAGGACTCTAGCTTTCCTTATTACCATCGCAAAAACCTTTGCCCATAGTTTATGGGTGTTTTTCAATTACGGTTGGAGATACATCACTAAACAAAACGTTGTGTATCTGTCGCAGCCAACTAGCTTAATTAGCCGTTTAGTCAACAGCCTAGCCTCTTTACTAAACAGCGCCGTTAAACTAGCGGCCTGAATGATATTCAGTCATTTAATCAAGCCGCTAGGCGAATGACTTGGATCGATGACGTTTTATCACTTGCCTAGCCTGTTTATTTCAATTTAGTTACACTTTTTGCCATCTAGCGCCCAAACTCTCCAAATTGTCAATATGGCGTCGACAAACAACAAATTTAATGGTGTTTTTCAAAGTTTAATGAAAAATAGTTCAATGGAAGAGTGTAGTGACAATAATAATGTGGATTTAGCTGTGAGTGACTCGAGCAATTAAATTTTTAAAGCGAATTTCTATTGAAAACTTGTTGACCAGAACTAACCACATCTGATCTCATGATTTCCAAAGAACGGTAATATGTTACATTTTAAGTATATTTAATAAAGAATTTCTTATGTCAGATGTTTCATCTTTTTATTTCTGTCACATGGTCACCCTATTGTACGATTGGCCTAAGCATTAGCCAGCCAATTTATTAAATGTTGTAACAAACGTTACGGCTGAATATCATTCAGGCCGCTAGTTGAACGGCTCTGTTTAGTAAAGAGGCTAGGCTTTTGACTAAACGGCTAATTAGGCTAGTTGGCTGCGACATATCGATTAACAAATAAAAACAATGGAAGTCCAAGATTTCAGTGTTATTGAAAAGCTCATTATGCCGCACAATGCTTAACATAGAGTGTTTCAACTACCGCACTGCCTCGCATAATCGGTCTTGGCTGTTTCAATTAATAAGTTATTTAGGAAGCAGTTTGTTATTCAGATAAGTGTACACTATTTTACTTTTTTTTATGTACCTAAGCGCTCTTATTGAAGGTGTATTTTAGGAATAAGTGTGTACAAAAAGTGTAAAATAGTGTAAACTATTTCTGAATAACAGACACCGGTAATTGTCTCGAAAGTTGCCTCCTCTCCGATTTTGACCAAATTTGGTATATGGGGGTTTTTTGGGACGCTGATTACGAGTCTGCCAAATTTTAACTATTAAACTGCACTATATAAGCTCGTTATAACGACAGTAATTCTATAAAAATATAGCCTCAGCTTCAGATTCCTTAAGTTCTTTTCAATGTTGTTTTTCGATTTAGCAGAAACGGAACTTTTTATTTTGTGGCTTAGCGGAACTGATAATTTTCAATAAAATATTATGGCCAAACATCAAGCTTTTACAGTTTATGCAAATACATGGACAGCAAGAAAAAATAGTGATAAATTTAGTTATTCTAATGTATACAACACAATTTTTAAGATATTAATATTTTGAAACTCCCTTCCCTCAGTACGGTCCTGAATAAAATTTTAACATCATCCAACTTAAATCTGAAAAACAAAATGTACTAATATGTAGCAGATATGTAGGGATATTCGCATTGCCAACTTAAAAATGTTAGCTTGCATGAAGTATATATGTCGCAGCCAAAGCTTATTAGCCAGCCTAGCCTTTAACTAAACAGCGCCCTTTAACTAACGGCCTTAAAGCCATTTGATCAAACCGCTAGGCGAATGACTTGGATCGATGACGTTATCACTTGCCTAGCCTGTTTATTTCAGGCCGTTAGTTCCACTTTCTGCCACGCGCCGCTACACTTTATGGCGTCGACAAGATGGTGTTCTCCAAAGTTTAATGAAAAATAGTCTGTTTAGACAATAATAAAAGCAATTTAATTTTTAAAGCGGATTTCACAAAACTTGTTGACCAAAACTAACCACAACTAACCACATCTGATCGATTTCCAAAGAACAATAATATGTTACATTTAAAGTATATTTAATAAAGCATTTCTTATGTCAGATGTTTCGTTACATGGTCACATCGTAGGATTGGCCTAAATATTAGTTTATTAAATGTTGTAACAAACGTTACGGCTAAATATCATTCAGGCCGTTAGTTGAACGGCGCTATTTAGTAAAGAGGCTAGGCTGTTGATTAAACGGCACATGGTCACCCTAGTTAAAGCGTTAGCCAGCCAGTTTATTAAATGTTGTAACAAACGTTACGGCTGAATATCATTCAGGCTGTTAATTAAAAGAGGCTAGGCTGAATTAAACGGCTAATTAAGCTGGGCTGCGACATATATAAGGTATGCTTTAAGAGAGTCAACGATTATTCTTCGCGCAGAGATTCTGCGCGATATTTGCCAAAGTTCGAGGGAAGGATAATAAGGGTACAACATTTCTCTCTCTCTCTCTCTCTCTCTCTCTCTCTCTCTCTCTCTCTCTCTCTCTCTCTCTCTCTCTCTCTCTCTCTCTCTCTGCTGTGTGCTGATTGGTCGGCGGAATATATTCCTGCAAAGCGAGGGACGCTGCCTCTAGAAGGTATATGCTCGAAGAGTTTACCAAATTTAGTTTTTTTCTTTGCCCGTTTGCTTTTTTGTGATTAGTAAGTTGGCAGCTCTTGCAAGCAGCATATGTTTTATGTCAAACTTTATTTTATAGTTTAGACAATTGTGTGTTTTTTTTCTGTTTTCATCCAAATGTATCTATTTTTATAATATATTATAGATTTTTTTTCAATATTAAAGAAATTGATAAACGTAATCAAAAAGTATCACTCTTATAACATGAGTGATATAAAATTCGAGTGCATAAGTTTGAAAGAACAAGGTCAAAAACAAAACTTCATTTTGACAGTTTTGATGTGATTCGGTTTGTGAAATCTCCGAAATATCATTACGTTTCGAATTTTTGTACATTTCCTTAAAATTTTCTAAAATGGCAGAGAGTAAAATATCAATTAGAAGACCTAGTTCGGCAAATACGCCTCCAAATTGTGCAATATGTTTAGGCTGCTGCACAAACAAATGCTTTTCTGACTCATGCATGCACCAGTTTTGCTTTCAGTGCCTATTGGAATGGTCGAGGGTAAGTTAGTTAAAAATGGGATTGAATTGTATTTCTAAACAATGTATCCGTTTTAAGATTAAGGCTGAATGTCCATTATGTAAACAGCCTTTTAAATCTATTATACATAATGTAAAATCAAATGAAGAATATGACGAACATGTAGTTGAAACACCAAGAAATGAAGAGGTTCGCTTGATAGGTAATGAAGATATGTGGTTTCTACCTTTGCCCCTTACACCCCACAGACATGAGTTCCATGTTCGGTAAGTATTCTTTTATAAATTTTTCATGTTAACAATATTTTTATAAATTATTTTTTGTTGTGTTTTGTTGCAAACTGAATTTATTAATGCACAGTTGCACTAAGTATTTTTAAATATTACCCTGATTGTGGATCTTTTATTCCTGCTAAAAAATTATATAATTATTTTTATTATACTTGGTGAAAAATAAATTTTATTCTTAAACTGTCAAATACCATACTAAACATGTTATTCTATATTTATAGTGTTTATGTAAAGTACTTAGGGCGAAATATAAGCTGTGTATTTTAAAATGGGAAAGTAAATTTATTTTAATATTTTACTATATTACTATTATGTGTGTTATTTGTATATAATGTTTTTCTTCCTAAGTATGTATGTGTAAATATTTGTTCATTGTTATTGTAAAATATACTACAAAAATATGTTGCCAAATGGGACCAGGAAACAGAATAGTATTGGTATTAACCTAAAAGCTATTATACAAAAAGCTTATCTGACTTTACGTACTAAATAAAGTAAAAATTGCTAATCTATGTTTACATATTAACATAACAATACTACTAATTTTAAAGTATATAAATAACACATTCTTTAAACAACAGAATATGATTTTATTATAATTGATATTTATAGAAATGACATGTGCCTTGTTAATTTTTTCTTAAGTATAATTGATTGTTCTGTATCATTTGGTTTTTATACTGTACTGCTCTATAATTCATGAAATAAATATTAGTACCTTTAAAACATACAAACCCAAACATTAACAGTATGTTTCAATCATGCTTTAAAATTTACATTTAAGTTATTCCTGTATGTCATAGAAGGGTTGCACTAGCAAAGAATTTTTCAAGAAAATAGTACTCTCAATATTACCAAAAAGTTGTAGATATTTATTATAAAAAATAATTTCTAAAATTTATGAGAGTCCTGACCAACAATTTGAAAACTTTGTTGGGAATATCAAAATTCATTTTTAAGTGAGTCCCATATCTTTTTATGTAAATTATGATCAGGTAATCTATTTTGAAAAATAAAATTTTAAATTTGACAGTACATATTATTTATTTGTTAGATCATAAGTTAAAATTAAATACTTTCAAATTTTTCATTATTTGCTTTGGGTGCATCAGGAATACCAATGCTCATATACCAAATATTCTTAACATAAAAATTACTAATGCTCCTGTAGTAGTGCAGTGGTAAGTGAAGTAAAAATTGGGGTATATTCTTTGATTTAGGTCATACATTTTAAACACATATTGTAACCCTGTACCTATTTCTTATAGTTACCATGTGTGACACTTACAGTTGGAGAACTTGGGCCACCAGTAACTAAGGGGGGCTACAATGCTGTGAGGAACCCTGTGCTTAAGTAGCAACTTTGTCCTGTAACTTCCTAATTGTATCACTGTCATCAATAGCATTATTGTGGCTAATTTTAAGTTTCCTTTCTTTTGCAAGTTCTTGGTTTTTTAACTCAAGTTTACTTTTTTTTATGAACTAACTCTCGACCCCTGGACTACCTATTCTCGGTGCAGTTGTATATGCTGACTGTTTTGAGATTTTGTTCTACATAATAAACATTTATGGTTTCAAGTTAACACACAAATAATAGGTTTTTGCTGATAATTTTAAAATATCAAAATGTTGTTACAAATGCTAACTTTGTAATCTTGTTTTAATTACTATCCAAACATTGCTAAAGGTTGACACATAAATCTATATGTGTCATTACCATACTGACTGATTTTTATTTATAATTCATTCAAAGCATTGTTATCCTTAAAAAATATGCGATAGGTACTCTAATTTTATCTATATTTGATTACAGAAATGTTTATAGTGATTCTGTAGAAAAAAAATATCTCGGGCAGTATAAAAAATTCAAAATTTCTGTAGGTTATTCTTATTTAATATTTTATTTGGAAATCATATTACTCCCTATTTAAGAAATACCGGCTCTACACCCGCCTGTGGCCCTCTACATTTGCAATGTTTATGGTAACATTCATTCATTATTTCCCTTTATCACAGGACAAAAAACCGACATCAATATATAGAACCAAATAAAGTATGCATTGAATTTTTAAAAAAATGTAAGTCTCAATTCTTGAAAAAAAAAATTAATTCCTTTGTTCACCTCCCTAATGGCGTGTGTTCATTTAGCGTGGATGCCGCCTGAGGCCACCTACACCTGGTTTAACCAATTTCTTTGGTTTAAGGAAGGATACGCACATTAATACAACACAAAAAATATTAACTCTTTTAGAGTAGAGATCGAACGCTGTTAGAATAACACCGATACGTCACGGTTTTATACGGGTTTGTCATATGAGACCCTGACGTATCAGTGTTGTTCTTACAGCGTTCGATCTCTTCCCCAGCACACAACGGCTTTAATTACAAAACAATTTGTTCTTGTTGCAATTGAGCTAAGGAATAATTTGCCTAGTAATGTTAGACAACTGTCACTGAGTATTTAAAAAATACCTTTTTGATTGTCAGAAAAGGGAGTTTAAGTAACCAAAACGTAGCGGTGTACTTTCTTTTTTATGAAGTTGTATTTATTGGGTTGACTTTAATATTTAAAGTTCTATCTTTGTTCGTCTGCTCTATTTCCGGTCTTTTTACTTCGTAATCTTTTTTGTATTCTGCAATGCCTATATTTTTTTAAACCCATTTTTTTTATTTAATTATCAAGTAAATGATATGCACACATGCACAGTTGTTTTTCTGCATTATGAGATAATCTTTTAATTCCTGTATTGTTAGGTCGATAAGGTGTCCCCTGAGACTATAAATTTTTTATATTTAAATTTTAAAAATTAATAAATATGTATTTTAAGGGCCCAAAAATTTCATACTTCATACTTCATAATGTT